>APFE030386706.1:864-11489 GCA_000404065.3 Pinus taeda | reverse complement strand
ACTCCACTCATGATTGACAACACCTCTGCAATAAATTTGGCCAAGAACCCAAAGTTCCATGATCGTACAAAGCACATCAGTACTAAATATCATCTGATCTGACATCATGTTGAGGCCAAAACAATCCATCTCCGTCATTGTTCCACAAATGAGCAAATTGCAGACATCTTCACCAAAGCGCTTGGAAGAGAAAAGCTTGAAAGATTCAGAACGATGCTTGGACTCACCAACATCCCTTCAGATTAAGGGGGGGAATGTTGACACCTAATCCTCAGTGATTGGGGGAATTGAATGTGAACAGTCATCAAGAAGATGAACTAAACGATCACATTCATGTATATAATAGATAGATGGCTAATTGAATAAATGAATCAGTTTTCTGGAGTTACTCCTGGCCTGACAGTTTTGAGGAGAAAGGGTCTGAAATTCTTTACTTATTTGAAAAGAACAAAAGCTTGTCTTTCAACATCTGGGTATTTTAATTATCCCCCTGGAAAATTGGAACTAAAGAAAGAAATTGGTGCTTTGTCTTTATCATCATTGACCTATGTTAATATAGCTTCATATGATTTCTCGGAACCAAAGGTATATAAAATGAAATTAGTGAAGGAGAATTCAAGATTGCTTGTTTAATCAGATCAAAGGCTTTATGCTCAATATGTCCCCATTTAAAAAGAGATATTTTCTTAATAATAGATTGAAGAGGTAAAATAATTCATGAAAAGTCAGGGACAAATCTTTTGACAAAATTTATTTGACCTAGGAAAGATTGCACGGATTTCCTGTTATGAGGTAAAGAGATTTCAGAAATTTCACTTATACTATCAAGATCAATGTGAATCCCTTCTTTGGATACAATAAATCCAAGGAGATTTCCTTCACTTAGAGAAAATAAATATTTCTTGGGATTCAGACAAATTCCATACCTCTGACAATGCTCAAAGATTTGCTTTAAATCCTTCAAATGATTACCATGTCTTTTTTATTATACAGTTATATCATCTAAATAGATTACCACCGATTTATTAACCAAGCCTTTGAAAGCTATGTCCATGGCTCTCTGAAATGTGGCACTAGCATTGATTAACCCAAATGGCATCTTTTTATAGGCATAGATGCCCCATTTGGTTCGAAAGGTAGTCTTTACCCAATCATCTGGATGTACTAGAATCTGATTGTAACCTGAGAATCCATCCAGAAAAGACATTAATTCTGAGCCTGCAACTGATTGTAGTATTTGTTCCCTAGGAGGTAATGGGAAATTATCCTTTTGACAGGCTTTGTTAAGATTGTGAAATTCTATACATATTCAAATATCACTGTTCTTTTTTCTGACAAGAACAATGTTAGAAAGCTTACTCAATTCAGATTTGATCTGATTTTTTAAATTCGGGTGTATTTTCCTTAGCTTTTGTTGCACGGTTTCCCATTAGATATCATGGGGATGGTATGTTGAATTATAGAAGTGTCATATGTCTTAAGGTGTTCATAGTTTCAAGAAAATACATTCTTGTATTTATTCAACAAATGAATAAAGTCTTATTTTTCATTAAGTGTAAGACGAAGTCCTAGATTGATGTTTTGAGGTTTAAGGTCAATTCCAAGATTAAATAATTCAAATCTCAAAGTTGAACCTTGGAGTTTTGAATTAGTGGGTTTTTTTTAATTTGTCCTTGAGATCATATAAGTCCTCCAGCTTAACCATAGACTTAGGTATGGAATTCATAGTGTTTCTTCTTAAGCTAAGAGTCATGTTGATCTTCATCTGTTATCTGGTTGTCATAAGACCCTTCAGATGTTAGAAACCTTATGATATCTGGATCATTATTAAAGACTCGATAATTGATGATATTGTCAGAAATGGAAGGCCTAAAAATCAATTCAATAGAAAAGCGATCGGGGCTATAATTGTCTGGTGGAATGAGCTTGGATGCCACGTAAGCCAGTAGATCGACACTTTCATTTTGGATTCTTGGGATAGGGGAAATATTAAACTTTGTAAAGTGAGAAGAGAGGTCCTGGACTAATGATTGATAATGTTTCAAATGTCTAGACAAACAGTGTATAGTATTTATTACATGTTTTATTACAATTTTCGAATCTCCAAAGACTTGAAGGTGTTTGATATTAAGTCTGATAGCCTTATAAAACCCTTGAACCAATGCTTATTCAACAGCATTGTTTGTGCATTCGAATTGAAGCATACATGCTAGCATAATTTTTTCTCCTTTTGGGCTAACTAATATACATACTGCTCCGACTCCATCATTAGACTTGGATCTGTCGAAAAACAATATCCAAAATAATGAGCTAACTATAGGTTTATCTACAAATTTTATACACTTAGAAGTATCTATTTGAGAAAAAATTTCAACCTGTAATATAACAAAATTTTCCAAGAAGGGTGAAGTATTTGCATTAAAATTTCCTAGAAATGATTCAATTGAATAGTTTCTGATGATATTGCTGCTATATGCGACTGGCTCATTCTCTCCCTCTAGTTTTGTAATGATATAATTTTGATGTTTTTCGTGATCAACCCTTATTTGATTTGGCTTTCCATTATAGGGAAGCCACATGTGGGACTAGTCAGTTGCAAAATAGCCATGAAGTTTTTTTGGCTAGTCTCTGCTTAAGATTATATCGTAGAACTCGGGGATATCAGCCACAAGAATGTCAATGACTTGAAACACTTTAGGGTTTTATGAGAGTTTGATAGTGACTTGATTGAGCTCTCCTATAACTTCAACTTGGGATCGGTCTAACTCTACAATGTGCACAACAGACTTTTGGGGCTCAAAATTTAATTTTGGACAAACGTTTTGAGGTAGAATGTTAGATGAAGCTCTAGAATCAACTAAACAGTTGTGAAAAGTTCAAAAGTCAAAAGGAATGGAGAAGTATGGGATTTGGATCTCCCTCCTATCAGATCAATATAGGTAGGAACAATTCTATCTAATGAGGTATTAGGAGGTCTTCCCATTTCTTGGGCAGCTTGTGAGATTACTGTAGCGGGAAGCAAGAAGTAGGGACTACTTTTAGATCTTTGAGCAATAGCTTCTCTTGATGTTTGAACTTGCTAAGCTTGTGAAAGGTAATGTTCATGTTAGCATTTTTTATATGTTTGACTATGTTGTATTCAATTTCATCAGAGACTAATAAGGTTTTAGCTGATGGTGAAGAATTTGTTTGAGGAGTTGTATGAGTGGATTTAGACAAATATTTTTTACCTATTATTTTATCTTTGGGAGCTAGAATTGATGCCTTCTGTTTTGAATTTGTTTGTGGCAAATCAACAGGGCTTCTACTCCTAGTTACAACAGGTAGTGCTTCTTCTGCTTCTTCATCGAGAAGGATAAAATACCACATTCCTTGTAACTCGACTACTTCTTCATCATCTCTTTGTTCTTCAACCATTGAGACTTCATCTTCCTCCACATCCGATTCAACATTTGTTACAGTACTTGGAGGGTTAGTATCAGCAGAGGGATTTCTTTTGCATGGTCTAAAAGGTTTTTTTGAGGAAGTCTCTGCTCCATGTTTCTTGATATCAACCATTTCATTTGACATGGTTTTAAGGACTTTTTGTAGATCTTCAAGATAAAAAGGTTCTTTAGGTGGTTTTTTCTTGGATTTGTCCCCAAAAGTTAATTTCTTTGATTTGTGTTCTTCTAATGCATTTTTCTTGTCTAAGGCTAGGAAACGTTTTTCTACAGTTATGGCTTCTTTCATGTTTTCTGCCAAAGTTCGTTTAGTAGCCCTATCAAAAAAAATAGCTATGTTTGAAGGAAGGGCAGTGATGTACCATTCATTTTGGACTTCATCATTGGGCTTTGATGTTGTGGGGATCTTATTCAATAAATTGTTAAAACATTAATTGAAGTCCTCAATCGACTCCCTAGGTTCGGATTTCAAGTTGGAGAGATCATTAATAAGAGTAGTTGTTGATCTTTCATCTCCAAACTTGGTTAGAAATTTCTCTTGAAAGGCATCCCAACTACTAATGGAACCCGATGGTAATGAAAAGTACCATGACCATGTTGATCCTTGTAAGGTATAAGGGAATAATATTACAACTGCATATTTTTCCACTACTTCATTTACATTTATGGACAACATAAGTTTTTTATGTGCTCTTTGGCTTCTAAACCACCATCAGGATTGAAATTTGGTAATTACTTTTCTCGATGCGATGGCATTGGATGTAAGGGTCCCACCATCCGTATAGCTCCTGGATTTGTCCATGGCCTCTATGGGTTTTGAGCCATCGTAGGTGTTTGCGTAGAGGAAGATGTTCCTGTATTTGAAGGTGATTGGGTAAAGGAGGCTTGTGCTCCAGTACCAGTGTAAACCCCAATCTGGAGTTGTGAGGCGGATGGTTGGTTTTGTGATGAAATGGATGGAATGAATGAGGATGTTTGAGGTGATGATGAGAGAAGCTTTGCATGGGATTCAAATTGTGTATTCTTAGCTCTCTTAAGGTTTGGTAGAGGGTATTCAAATGGGGGGATCCCAAGATTTTCACTCTATGGTCTAGTTAACATTTGAGATGACGGGAATTGAGAATAAACACTAGCTTGAGATAACTAAAATTATTCTTGAGATATTGAAATCCCCTGTAGTTTATGGATCAAAGAATGGACTTCAAGAGTTTCTACAGAAGAAGATTGATATGATTTTTTTGAAATCACAGTAGTGGATTCTAAAGGGTCCTTTACAACTTCTCACTTAGGATTTGGAGATTTGGAATGCGATCAAGAAGTTGGAGGAGATGGTGAGGGAGTTTTACTCTTATAATGGCATATTGATTTGAATTTACTTGCCATTCATATTTAGGCCCTCCATCTAGCGCCAAAATGTTGAAGCCCTGAAAATCGTTGCTACAACATGGGGGAAGACCACCTGGTTTGGACCTTTCTTAGCATCTCCTTTTCCATTTGGTGTAGTGGCTCCAACTGGGGATAATGGGACCAGTTTCCCAAAAGATATTTTGATAGTGTTGATGGGGTGATATATGATGTAATGGGGGAATGATTAAACTAAGTGTATTCTAATCTAAACTACTAAACACATGCATATATCCTAGTTTAAACACTATTTAAATATAAATATACCCAGGAATTAAATACAATATGAAACCTACAATGATGTCCTACAAAAATTGGTAATATAAATCATTCAGCTGCAATAAGAAATGAAATCGTTTAACTGTAATCATTTTGGATAAATAGTTACGAAAATGATTTTGAAAGATATATTGCATATAAATCATTCATGTATTCAGAATAAAGTCAATGCCAACATCATACAAAAGTGAAATAATGCTATCTGTAATTTATACTTTCACACATAAAACAATTAACAGAAGAAGTATTGCATGATACATAAATAAAAGAAGATCATAAGATAAAATTACCATATATGATGAATCATGCTCATGTCATTCAATAATATTGACCAACTTTCAATCAATCTAACATATTCTAATAGTACAAAAGTGAATTTTAGTAGAGCATGCTAGATATTTAACAGGAAATAGATCTTGTTCCATTCATTCCATCAGAACCTCCTCAAAAGTAGAGAAGTGCAATGTTTCTAATAAAAATTTTTGACCCCTCTCTAAATGCATGAGAGGGGTTTAAATATTAAACTATAGGTCCTAAAATAGATTATTACAGAAATAGCTGAGGTTTAAACAACCTACCTCAAATTATGCAAAAATAAAACTAAAAATAAAAATAAACTAAGTGACTAACTCCTTTGCATTTGATCTTTGAGATCGCAAATATGTGTCATAGGCTTGAGGTATGTCAGTTGGCCAATCGCAGATTTCAACTACCCAACAAATATATCATCTATTAGTGTTGGCACCATTTTTTGTGTGGAAGTTCTTAAACATCTCAAGGTCATCCACTGGCTGTATGTTTTTACCAAGAACTGCCAATATGCTTCCCCGTTTAGGTTGCTCATTTGTCTGATCACCTCCTCCTTTTCCTTTGCTACCTGCTTTCATTGTTGATCTTATTGTTTGACATTTGGAAGAAATCCTAGTATGCTTTCTGTAACGAGGTTGGTGACATGCATATTTTTGTTGATGGCTTCTATTATGCTACTTGCTACTGTTGTTGTGATCTTTGTTGCCCTTTCTACATGCTTGAGCTGAGAATCCTAATCTATGAACAAGATGTCTTTATGCAATTCCTCCAGTTTTGGCAGATCAACCTTTCTCCCTTTTCTAATTCTTGCAAGGTGATAAAGTCAGAAATATTTTTATGGATTTCGTCATGCTCATGTCTCAGGTCAACAACTTTGCTTGTTAGCTTATCACTCATCTCGCAATAAGGACTTATTTGCGAGATTTTAAAGCAAAGAACTTCCTTTTTCTTCATTAGTTGGGAGTTAAGACTGAGTGCTTCCTTTATGAACTCATCGATTTTCATATTGTATTTATACTTATTTGTTATAGCTTGTATCTACACATCTCTTTCTGCTAGGCTAGCCTGATGTTGTATTTGAATCTGTTCAAATTCTTGCTAGAGTTAGGCCACTTGTAATTCTTCTTATTAATTGGATTTCTCCTGAGCCAATTGTTGTTCCAACAACAAAATTCTTTGTTCCTTTTCTTTAAGCATCATTTGGACCTTTGTCGCTTTGTCAATAGTTGTCGTGGCATAGGATCCTATGAATTGTGACAATCTTGTGAGATTTTCTGATGGGTCCATGGGCGAGTCCTTCCATACAATATTCATTGGTTCATTGTCAGGAGTCATAATCGCTGCAATGTCTAACTTTCTTTTCTTTCTCTATCTTTTGATGAAAACTTTGTGGGTAGGACTGTAAAATACATCTAGTGGAGGAATTTCCTCAATTCTCAAAATAATTTGTGAAGTGGGGGTGGTAGGAATGAGTTCAACATCCTAAGTGCCTACAGTTTTCTCCAATGTTGTTTCTTGAGTTGACTTGTGTTTTGGCCTCTTAGGATTTTGTATCTCGCATGTTTGTTCACCTGTGTGAAACGTCTTGTTTAAATGTTCCCATTCCTTTTCCAAATCAATAACTGGGGTTTTTGCTAATTGAGGGGATGTGGAGTGGACATCTGAATGTTTCTTTGTTGTGGTTTTCTCGATTGTTTCCTCTGTAGTTCTTTGAGTGCTCTAACTCATGAGTAGGTATCTCTTGGGTTTCTTCTTCGGAATTCTATTTGGAGCTATCCTCCAAGCTTACACTGGGAGTTGGCTCCCTTATTGGTTCAATTTGTAGTAGGTCCAATGGGACCTTCAATAATCTCCTCTCTCTGTACACATGGAAAGCTTCAACATCATCTAGGGAAAAAAATAGTGATTCCATATGCGCTACTTCTGAAAATGTTTCTTTTTGTAGGAAGAGATAATTGAAGGTGTCCTCTTCGTGGGTGAATGGTTTCACTTTCACTATAGTATTGAAGTTATTAGCAGTGACATTTGGGTCATACTACCTTCCTGAGATTGTAGCTAATTTCAAAGACTTCATGATCTCTGATTCTTTGCATGCATGTCCAAATTTATGTAGTGCAAATGCACCACATTGCAATGGAAATGTAGGCCAAATGGACTTCTTCTGCTCTTTCAATCATTTTCTCAACCCACCTTCCCCTGCTGTTTGGTAGGATATCTCCCTAGCCATTAGCTTGTTAGAGATATAGTATGGGAGAACATGCGGTGAAGCAATTCTTCCAAATTCTCAGATATAGGTAAATTTTTCCTCCCCAAACCATCTAGCTACAGGCAAGATATCCACTTCAGCATCTTTTGAGAACCTAGGGGTGGTTGTGTCGTAGACTTGTTTATGGATAGGTAGCATAACTCCTTGACAAATCTTATAAAAATGGGGGTGAAACTGATATTCCCACAAAATATTATGGTATCCATGGATAGGAAGCGGGTCATAAGAGGTCCACTTCCATCCCATAATGGGAAATTTGGAACTAAAACAGATTGCGTCAATCACACAGGTGCTTATGAAAAATGGGGGATAAAATGTTAATGAGGGACTTCTCTTTATCCTATCTTCCATAATGGATTTTGGCAAATGATCAGACAAAATTTGAGCATAGTTCATTATCGTTGTGTTCACGGCTACATCTATTAATGGAAGCCATTTTGGGGAAAGTTTGGTGCTATCAAGTTTACCGAACAATATACATAGCATGGCTGTTGTAAAACTATAAGGGGGAGAGATATATGTCGTGGAATACATACTCGTCTTATCCCATTTGAGCTTGCCTTCAATTGTTGTTTAGGTTCGTATGACGTCTGTCGGGTCTTCATTCTCTTTAGAAAATTGCGCGAGGAATTGTTTAGTCTATAGCTTCTATGGCTCTACTAAAGGGTACATTAGCCATAAGATTTCTGATGAAAAAGATCCCATAAGCTCTTGCTTGTGATTCTTGAATTCTCTCCTAGAGACGTCCACCACATCAATTATCCACTTGACCATATCTGAATATGGGATTATCTTTGGCCTTGCGGCTATGCCGTGTAGGAATGAACATGGTGTCTCGAAGTAGGAGGCATTAGAAGAAACATGAGCATCGATCGTGGCCTTTTCTGCTAGTGGCCTTGGTTTTTCCTCTTCTAACATATCATACATGGCCTCCCAAGTTGAAGTCCCTCCGTCTCTATTGCATGTAGTATCAGAGAAAAGAGGGATCATTGTTGACTTTTCAAAGATAGCTGCCTTTCCCTTCTTTGTGATTGCTTCTAATGAATCTTCTTGTAGATTTTTCCTGAAATGGAGCAGAGTGAAAAGTATCAGATAGACACAAGTAAGAATGAAAAATGAGGATGAATGATACAGATAACCTTGAAAATGAGACAAGAAAGGAGTTTTAATTAAATGCAGATGAAAAGATATCGTATCACGTCAAGTCACTTTTCAACATAAATTCGATTAACCCATACTAAATATCCACTAATGGTTTGTTATCCCTACCTTTATTGCTCATTAATATTACACATCATAAAATGGGAAGAAAATTTTTATGGTGGTGAGATTTAATTTACAGGAATGCCAATTTTGTGATTGCGATGCAATATCGCAAATCGCATTATCACATATTTGATTTTTCACTTTGTTAGAGTTCCTTAGTTTCATACAGGATGTGAGATATGGTGTGTTCTTTATTGTTTAAATCGTAGCTTGTTTGATGAAATTTTCACCTTATAAAGCATTTTTTATTGTGCGGCAGATTTAAGTGCTACTTTATGACATAGGCTTTAATCGAGTTCGGGCTCTTATTGCTTTTTTCAACATGGCGCGATTCGTAAGTTTTAAGGCCTTTCTTATGTGATTCCGATGCGATGCGATAAGCTTGTCCACCTCATCACAATATCGCATTTCGCATGTTTCATGAGAGTGCACACTTTGTTAATGGCGATATGCGATACGGGTTTTTTTTTAATAGGAAATGCCTTAGGCCTTAGTTTTAAAAGAAAAAGCCTAATGATTTTTAAGTTAAGCATGGTGATTCCTTTTGATCGCTTTTCACGTTTTTTTTCTTGTTAAAAAGGCTTTTGACACACTTGGTCTAGTGGTATGCAAAAAGGTGAGTATTTGCTAGCTTTCAAAGGGTTTTGGCTTGATATCTTGCTTTATTCCAAAAATTTAAAAGAAAGTGTCTAAATGCTAAATTTGTTTTTTTGAAGGATTTTTTAAAGGGTCCTTATTTATTGATCGAATATTAGCTATTATACCAATAAATGGGAGGGGGGGTGTTAAATAGCACAACAATACCCAAGCCCACAATCGGAATGGTGTTAGTTTAGGAAGATGAATTCGGTACTGAACATGTGATATATTACCTTAGTCACATGTTAAATCCAACTGAGTTAAAATACTCACATGTGGAGAAATTGGCATTGGCAGTTGTTCAAGTTGTCCAACGTTTTCGTCATTACATTTTATTACGTAAAACTACAGTTATTTCCGATTGCAACCCTATGATCTATATTTTGAGCAAGCAATTGCTGGGGGGAAAGTACTCCAAATGGATTGTTATCCTACAAGAGTTCGACTTGGAATTTGAAAAGTCTAAGTCAAAGAAATCTTTAGTTTTTGCGGAATTAATGTGTGACTTCCTGCGTGCTGACATGGAAATTGTGGCGGAGGAGCCCATCGCGGATGAATCCTTGTTTCTAATCAGCACTTTAGATCCATGGTACAGGGATATCATCGTTTATCTCCAAACCCAAACCTTTCGGCCATATATTTCACGATCGGACCATCGAAAAATACGATTCTAGTCCCAACAATTCAAAATTATTGGAGATACTCTTTATTGTCGTGTGGCGGACTCTGTTTTTTGACGTTGTTTGACTCATGAGGAAGCTGAAAGGGTCCTCAATGAATGTCACTCTGGATTGTGTGGCGGTCATGTGTCTGGGTATGCCACTGCCCAAAAGATATTGCGCATTGGCTATTTCTGGCCGTCTATGTTTAAAGCTTGTATTATTGCAGTCCGAAAATGCCACAATAGCCAAATTTTTGATCGAAAGATGCGCGCTCCACCTGCTCCTCTTCACCCTATAATTGTCGTTGGTCCTTTTGCCAAATGGGGTATCGATTTTATTACATGTAACCCTCACTCG
>APFE030386698.1:0-55484 GCA_000404065.3 Pinus taeda | reverse complement strand
TAGATTGTATAAATGAAGCAAGGGATGAATGGAAGAAGGATGAAGAAGTATGGTCACTTATTCGAAAGTTGCAAAAGATCCCAATTCAAACAATATTGCTAGAAATTGAAGAGGAATGAAAAATCATATTGGAACCTGGAGCAGTCACAGAAACAAGAACCTGACAGCTAGGAAATCGATCAAATTCAGAGTATCTCATCAGGTGGAAGAACTTATCCACTGAAGATTCCACATGGGAGGACAAGAATTTTATATAGAAGCATCAAGAACTACTCAATAATTGAGGACAACACTTTTTGAAGGAGAGGGGCATGTTAGGCCCCTATAATACCAGCGTAACCCCTTATTGTTATTAGTACAACCCCCTTATTATATTGATGTACCCGTGTAGTGCCCATATTGTTACTATTGTGCCCCAAAGAAGCCCACTATTGTTATTATTGTTCCCTTACATTATTAATCTTATGTCAATTCTGATTATATTATGACCCCTTAGACTCCTATATATAAAAAGGAGGTCTTGTCATTTGTATCATTAAAGAATCATTCATTTGTGTAATTTAAAGGAGGTTTTCCCCTCGAAGAGGCTGAATTATAAGGCGTTGATCTATCTTTTCTATCTTTTTGTGATCTGGTTTCATAACAAAGTTTCTCAAGAAGTGTTCAAAGGTAGCAATCTATGTCAAGAAAGGAACCAAAGAAGTATGAAATATCCTATTTACTCCAAATAAGGAAGTGATCAAGACAAAATACAAAGGACTCTTCTCACCACTCACAAGCACATTTCAAGATGAAAGCATTTGGGTGATCAATAATGGAGCATCAATGCATATTACTAATCATAACAAGCCACTAAAGACACTATCAAAAGGAAAGTATTCTTACTGTTAAAGGTAATAAGATCTATCTTGTGCGAGTAATTGGATCAACCTCGATAGAACTAGAGAATGAAGGTAATAATCATCTCAAAAACATGCTATTTTTTCTAGGTTTGCATAAGAATTTACTCTCCATTTCAAGTCTAGAAGATAAAGGTGATAGCGTGATGGAAAAGTTGTGGTATGGAGTAAAAAATCAAGCATAGAAAATTCTACAGTGATTGGAATTCATGATGGAAGAATTTACAGGTTGATATCTCCTCTTGCTCAAACCCTAGTTCATATAGAAATCAACTCATGTGAGGTTTGGCATAGAGGAATTAGTCATATCCATTTTAAAATTATTCCAAATATAAATTCAATAGATCCCCAAATTAAAAGAATATCATGAATGAGTATGCAAGGGATGTGCATTAGTTAAGAACACCAAGAGACCATTTGGAAGCAATGCTTCAAGGTCAAAACAAATCTCGGAGCTTATTTGTTCTGATATTTGTGGTCCTATGAATCTATTATAGTTTCTACAACACCGTCCAAAATTTTGGCGTACACTCAATTTCAGAGCCTTCCTTGGTGTTGAACATTGTTTTCGCAAGCACCGAAGCTTATTTGAAGACATTTCTTTATGTATTTAGTTCCCTTTTACATGATGGGAAAAGTGTTGTCTTTTATCATGTTGGTTGTCGCATCATGTGTATAGGCCCATTATGGTGATTCTAAGAGGTCATATTTGTGTAAATGAGTTTTTATAACATTGTAAGTACCCACCAAACTCATTTCCAAAGTTTTGAGCAATGTCGCGTAAGTGTCGCCACAGTGATCACAAAGTACATCTCTGGTGTCACACTTGTGATAACTTACCGTAACTTGTCATAAAGATGCAAACAGAGGGAAATGATTTGTTCATGTTTTTGAATGATATATATTATCATCTCATCAACATATTCTAAGTGAGCTATCGCAGTCAAATTTCATCACCGTTCACATCGATCTCACTAATCCCAAACTTAGTCATTTCAAAAAATCTTCCTAACTGAGAAACCTAGGTTAACCGAGCCTCCCTTGAGTTGCGCACTTCATAGTATGAGTCCTCTAGCTATGACCTTGCTACTTGGCACTGCGAAATGCGAAGTTCGCACCTCCTAAGACTACTGCACTTTGCAGTTTCTGTGCCCAAGACCTAACCTTGACCTCCAAAATTACGCAATAATCTTCCCTAGCCTGGCTAGATAGTGAACTTTACAACCCCAAGACTAAATCTCATCCCTTTATCCCTTGAAATACACAACTGCATAGTAGCCCAGCCTTCCCTAACTCCGAGAACTGCAAAGTGAGCATTTCCAATGCCCATCCCTTTAGCCTATCGCACTAGCTCTGGAAACTATCCAACCTTGTCTCTTAGCCCTGACTAAACTACACATTATACAATCAATGAGCCCTCCCTCTTGACGTGTCACGTGGTTCTATCTCAGTTAATGGATCAAAATGCATTATCTTGAACTAGGGGTTTTTTAGACTGATGTCGTCTTTTCATGACTGAATTGCAGATACAGGTACTCTATCATACCATGGAAAGATGATGAAGAAGGAGATGAAGGAGGGAATCTTACTGAAAGACACACTTGTATCTAAACACACAATCTAATCAATCAAGAGAATTAGAAAGGATGTTAGTTTGCAACTGCAACTCAAAACTTGAAATCAGTGAAGATTCCTTATCACCAAGTCATGCAGAAGTGAAAAGAAGGAGAAGACACTCAACACTCAGTAGTAGTAGTGGCTTGACATTGCCACACCAACAAGTAGTCCATGTTAGCATTGTCATACCATGTTATGTCATGAGTGTTCATGTGCCACATCACTATTGTGGATCATGTATATTGTATTCCAAATGTATTATAAAGTGGAAATCCAAAGGACACACATGGAATGTAAAGAGTCATGTAAGTTGAAAATTCACAAGAAATCAAACAATCATGAGGGTACATAGTCGAAGAGTCACTCACAGTTATATATACTCCCTCATTGTATGAGAAAATGAATTTTCACCTTGGATCCTCCGGGAAAGGATTAGAGAGATAAACTAGTTATTTTAGGAGAAATGAGGGGATCCAATGCTCCATTACTTGAGCTAGTGATGTACATTGTAAACATGTGTCTTGGAACTTTTAATTAATCACAAAAGCCTTCAATGTTAGCACAATATTCATGCATGCATTATGAATGTTTGTAAGGCTATTCTGTGGATGTTTGTATTACATGTTTTCTTTCATATGTTTTCAGGTTTTTTAGTTCTTCTCTTATTGAGAATGTTGTGTAATGGTTTTTATTGTTGTCCCATCCTTATGGAGTATTCTGTAGGATATTAGACATATATTTCTTCAATTGTTGGTTGTAATGATCATTGCATCCTTTGTAGATTATTCCATTGGATGTTAGATGGATCCTTTTGGTTCACCTGTGTCTCTTCTTGGCTACTACTACTACCTCTCACTTAGAGGCCCACTTTTCTCCCCTATCTATAGTAGAAGAACCTTGACACATTTACAACTCAACACTCACCAGGCACACCTTATTTCTTTTTCAAGGCACCACTACATCCCTTTCTCTTGCTAACCATTAAAGCCAAGGAAAATATTTAAATATTTGGAAATCAAGCATTTATACTGGATGGAAATATTCCACCAAATGGTGTGAGGTCAAATTGTGACTTCATATCGGCAAGATCCCTTGAAGTTTGGTTGATCCAGAACCATCAACATTTATGGCACTAGAAGGAGGGTAGCCAGAATTTTATGGTTGATCACCCTACCAACCCCAATCTTACTCACTCTATTCAAGGCAATAACATTCCCAGCAACTCCCATGTGCCCATTCCTAAAGTTGGTAATTCTTCTTAGCCCAATAATACACAACCTTATGAACTCACATACGAATAGCTTCCAGCCATCTACCCCATCACCTGAAATTTTGTGAGAGTTATTGGATTTATACCTAGAATAAAATATTTTCTATATTTTCCAAATAAGAACAAAACTACCCCTACTGGGATAGTGGTTTCAATAGTTGAAGAGTTGGTTTTCGCCACCCTTGAAAAGTTAGTAGACTTTGAAGAAAATATAGAAAAACTAGAATAGCCTCCAACCTTCAACAATCCTGATAGTGATAACAAAGTGATCTCAATTGACACTTTCCGTGGGTTGGGCAGAGAAGAAGAAGAAGACAACCAGCCAATTTCTGAGGAAGAAGGGGAAGAAAAAAGCGAAGACATGGAAGACCAAGAACTATATTGGATGTCTCAGGGCCCACGTCCAATATCAGGTTTGTTATATAATATTCCAACGTATCCAGAAAATCTTCTACCAAAGTATGTCCCTTGAAAAGTTAGCAGACTTTGAAGAAAACATAGAAAAACTAGAATAGCCTCCAACCTTCAACGGTCCTGACAGTGATAACAAAGTGATCTCAAATGACACTTTTCATGGGTTGGGCAGAGAAGAAGAAGAAGAAGAAGACCAATCAATTTTTGAGGAAGAAGGGGAAGAAAAAAAATAAGACATGGAAGACCAAGATCTAGATTGGATGTCTCAGGGCCCACTTCTGATATCGGTTTTGTTACATAATATGCCAACGAATCCAGAAAATCTTCTACCAAAGTATGTCCCTGGAAAAGCAGTAAATGCAGAGGATCATCTAGACAACTTTGACCTACATCTACAAACAATTGAGGTACACTATGATGATGTTGCATGTAGAATATTTTTGTGTACGTTAGATGGTAGAGCAGTTGTGTGTTATCATAGTCTTCCTCTGAATTCCATCCAGAACTGGAGGGGGTTTAAGAAAAAATTCCTAGAGAAATTTTTTAATGACAAGACCCATGCCATGTTATTGAAATAGTTGGGTTTTCTCAAGATGGAGAAAGAGGAAAAAGTGAAATATTTTAATCAAAGGTTTAGCTTCATTATGAATAATTTCTCACCAACATTAAACCTCGTGCCTCTATCACCATCGATTATTATACTTATCCCTTACCGACTAGCATAACAGAGTTTGTATAAAGAACTGTGAAACAAACTTTGACTAAAAATTATGAGGATGAAATCGTGGTTTGAAAGGACATGCACATGATTGGAGTCACTCTATACGATGAACCAACTAAAGACTCCAAAGACATGAGTAGAAGATATCAGGGCTCTATAAGAAATGCTAAAGAGAAAGAAACTATTGATATTGAGATTTTGGCCCATACTGTCGAGACTCTGTCAAAGAAGTTAGCAAATCTAAAACAAAGGTCAAGTGAGACCACCATGAGTAGAAAGCCTCCCAAAGTCAACTTGTTTAAAATGAATATAACGTTCGGCAGTAGCAGAAACCAACTAGTTAAGTTTGCCTAAATCTCCAACATTGTATTGAATATTGAGAACATGGCCATAGACCAATACTATTCGTATCATCAAGAATATCATTTTGAGCAAATTTCCCCTCCCTAGAATCATGCCATGAGCATTCTTGCTATGCATCTTGTTGATGCAGTAACAATTGAGGAGCAGACCGAGCATGTAGAAGAAAATATAGAAGTTGTTGCGATCGAAGAGACTTTTAGTGTGGGGAATGCATTTGATCCAGGTGGATATTGGTGGCCACCCACCTATTCGAATTAGACCTCCAGTTGATTTCATAAGTTTCCTTGTTAATTGTGGCATTTACTATTTTTAGTACTTTTTTGGGTCTTGAACTTTTGGAGCAGTTTTTACCCCCTAAGCGATGTTTTTGGAATAGTTTTTAAGGACTGCAATAAACCTATCACTAATAGGTTTCTCCAAATTCCCATAGTACCCGAAAATATATTTCCAACAAGGTATAATATGTGCCAAACATAGATAATATGACTAATTTACGACCCCGGGTAGTTGGCTACTCAACTAACCCCATCTTTTGGGGTTAAGGTTTTGGTTGTTTAGGGCTTTCCCTTGTTGTTCAATAACCAATAGGCCCTTGAGCCTCATTGTAACACAGTTCAAAGGCATGTAGCTGCCACATATCTTCTCATAGATAGCTACCATCACCCAAGCTATTTTATTTCAATTATGTTTGTAAGCATATTTTCGTATTTTTTATTAATGAATTGAAGTGTTATTTCTGCGGCATCTTTATATTTATGGTTATATTTTTAATTTTTGGTGTTCCTGTTTAAGCTCAAAATAGTGGTATCGAAGTGGTCTGCTATTTCTCTATTTTTATTTTCATGTCCTCAATGAGGTTAGGATAAAGGACTTAGGGCTTGAACTAGTTGAACATTTGTAAGACCAACCTCACAAATCCTGATAGCATCCCATGGTGGAAGAGAATTAAGACAATGGGGGCACGAGATCCTTCCAAAATATTGCTTGAAGAAGCCCTAGAGTGATGAAGGAATGCAATGATGGATAACTTTGCCTAAATCCTTCAACGACTACCCAAAGGAGACACATCTTCTTCCAACAGCCACTTTGGAAGTTCCATACCTTTTAAGGTAGAAGTTAAATTTGACATCCCCATATTTAAAGGTAAGATAGATGTGGACATTATATATAAGTGGTTAAATCTTCTAGTAGGATATTTGTATCTTCATGATTTTTCCAACCAGGAAAATTTTTATTTTACACTTCTCAAAGCCGCCCTCCACGTCAAGGGGTGGTGGGAAACCTACTGCGAGAAGAAGGAGGAAAGAACACCCTTACTATTTTCAGTCGCACCCACTTGGAATTCGTTCTGGGATGCCATCAAGGAGTAGTACTACCCCATTGGGAGCTATGAGGATAAATACATAAAGTGGACCATGCTACAGTAGGGAAGGGACCAAGACATGCCAGAGTTTACCAATGATTTTCATACCCTTCGTACAAAGTTTGGTATCAAGGATTTTGAGAGACGTTTGGTACTCAAGTACTGTTAATGTCTACATAGGTACATCCAAGATGAGATGAAGTTCCTAGACATCTCCTCACTCAGCACGATGTACTAATAGGCTATCAAGATTGAGAAGAAGTTTAAACAGAATTAGTGAGACTTTGGATATATGAATATGAAGCAAGGGAAAGGTACCCCCAAACCATAGAGCAAAGGAAAAAGCCAAGGCAGGGAATCCTAGGAAAACTCATTGTAGCTACAAGAAAAGAACAACACCACGAAGAGAAATAAGCACATGGGAAAATAGTTTGAGTTCCATAATAAGTCCGCTCACAACACAAGTGAGTGGCAGGCCAAGTAGTCACTAGTGGTCAAGTTGAAGGCTTCCAAATCAGATACATGTTCCATATCCAAGTCAAAACCAGACAAGGGCAATGAAAAGTGGAAGCATATCATTGACATGGAGCCTAGTGCCACCATGGCCACCACTAGGATCCATAAGAATGAGCCTAAAGATCTAGAGGAGGGAGAATGCCTCTTCCACTCATATATGTGCATGAAGGGTTCTCCATTGTAGTTTATTATCAAGAACAAGAGGAAAAATAACCTCATTTCCACAAAGGTAATGAAGCAGTCGAGCCTACTGACTACAACACATCCACAATTGTACACCATCGAGTGGCTTCACCAAGGATGAGATCTTCATTTCAGTGAGCAGTATCACCTTCCCTACAACTTCAAGCCCTTCATGGATGAGGTACTATGTGGCATTGCTCGCCTTGAAGTTTGTGATGTACTATTAGGAAAACCATAGTTGTGGAAGAGACATGTTGTATCTGAGTCTAGACATCATTCTGTGGTTATTACTTTGGGAAATAAGTTGTACAGGTAATCAAAGGTAGCCCCGCCTACTGCCATCTCTCTTATATCTGCAATGAAATGTAGTAAGATCATTTCATAGAACAAGAAATTTGTTTTCCTTATGATTCGCCCTCAAGGAAGAAGAAAATTGTGTCCACGACTTCCTGATAGGGCTCCTTGACACAACATTAGCCGATGGACATTATCGTGGTGGAGTATAGGGACATTTTTTCCTCACCTGTAGGGGTAAATATGCACTGTCCGACCAAGTACTCCATTGATATGACCCTGAGCACATCACTACCCAATGGACTGATCTATGGATGCTTTATTCTAGAGAAAGATGAGATCAAGAGGTAGATTCAAGAATTGTTGTAGAAAAAACACATTAGGTCAAGCTCATCACCCTGTGGGGGCCCTATTTAATTGGTACAGAAGAAGGATGGGACCTGGAGACTCTGTATTGACTATCGAGTGTTGAACAAGATCACTTTCTGGAATAGGTACCCAACTCCCTAGATTTATGGCATTTTGTACCAGCTCTAGTGGGCCAAATATTTTAGCGATATTGACTTGAAGTTTTGTTATCACTAGGTTCCTATCGAACACTCTGATATGTGGGTGACTACCTTCAAATCCAAGGAGGGCCTTTTTGAATGGTTGGTCATGCCTTTTAGGTTGACGAATGCCCCATGAGATTGATGTATGATATCTTATGACCCTTCACTAATGCATTCACGGCAGTGGATTTATATGACATATTGATCTTCATCCAGAGTTGTGAAGAGTATCTCCACCATACTTGATAGGTCCTCCAAAACCTGTGACACCATAAGTTGTGTGCTAATTTGGAGAAATGTACTTTTTCATAACCTAGGTTCCATATCTCGGGTACATTATTGATGAGAAAGGTGTGCATGTTGACCTAGCCAAGATACAAGTCATTCAGGATAGGATAGCCCCAACCACTCAAATAGAGCTTTGCATCTTTTTGGGTCTTGCCAATTTCTAATGAAGGTTCATGTTAGGGTTAAGTCAAGTAAGCAAGAGTGGAGTGAAAACAAAGCTATTTTGGTCTGAAAACCAAGAGAAGGCACTTTCTGAGTTGAAGAACCACCTCCTTTGTGCACCAGTGCTCACATTACCGTACCTGAAACAACCATTTGAGATTGAGACATATTTCTTCAATTGTGTTATTGGTGTAGTTCTTACTCAATAGGCGAATCCAGTGACTTACCATAGTCAGACACTTTCAGACACAATATGAAAGTATCCCACCTTTGCAAAAGAAATGTATTCCATTGTGTAGTTCTATTTTCAATGGAAACATTACATTCCAGGGAAGGAAATGGTCATCCACATAGATCACTGACCCTTGTATTCATACAAACATAATGGAAGTTGCAGAATGATCGCCATCAAAAATGGTCCACATACCTAAAACAATTCCATTTGAACAATAAGTACAAGAAGGGAAACACTAATAATGTTGCATACTACCTTAGCCATCTACCAGTCATGGCATTGATCACTGTGCTCAACTCTTGTGGGCACGAGAGTTTAGGATGGCGACATCTTTACAAGAGTGATCCAGAATTCACTAGCACATACCAGACACTCTTCGAAGGTAATAAAGTTCCAAATTTTCACCTCTAGGATGCATTGTTATACCACATGGGACACATATGTGTTCCTTCAAGCGAGTGTCTCGAGATGATTTTAGAGGCGTACTACAATCAAGCCGCTGGACATTTTGGAGTGGAGAAAATAGTGGAAGTACTACAAAAGTATTTTTATTAGCTAAACCTTTGTCATGATGTTGGGTAGTACATTATATTTTGCATTATCTTTTCCATTTCCAAACCAACCATCAAGAAACAAGGCCTATATACTCCTCTTCCTACTCCTAATCGACCTTGGAAATCCATCTGCATGGATTACATGTCGATCCTTCCTTATACTAAGCACAACAATGACCGTGTTTTTGTGGTCGTCAATAAATTCTCTAAGATGGCCATTATGGAAGCCTACAAGAAGAGTATCACAACATAAGCCACTACTAATCTCTTCTTTGAGCGAGTGCGTGTACACTTTGGGATCCCACAATCCATTGTCTCAGATCAGGACAACATATTCCTAAGTGCATTTTGGTTAAGTTTTTGGTTGATGCTAGATAACAAACTTAGTAATTCCACAACTTTCCACCCCCAAACTAATGACCAAACAAATGTTGTCAACATGATGACTATACACATTTTACGCATGTACAACTCGAAGAATCCATGCACATGGGATGAAATCCTCCCCTATGACTAACACAGTTACAACAGAGATCTCCATAGCTCAACAAGCCACAACACCTTTCAGGTAGGGCTAGGATTTCATCCATTATCTCCCATTGATGTGGCCATACCATATGCAACTACTCAGGCAGATTCTGCTCATTTCTAGTCTAAAGCTAATAGGGATAACAACTTTATTGAGTGCATTCAACATAGTAATTAGTAGGTCCATGATATATTGGATAGTGCCAATGCTGAGTACAATTAGAGTCATGATCAACATCAGGTGTCGCATAAATTCTGGGTGGGAGAGAAATTTTGGCTACATCTGTACAATGAGCACCTCGCTGGAGTCTAGCACAAGATTTGTCCACTGTAATATGGGCCATACACCATCACCAAGGCTTTAGGGGACAATTCCTTCAATCTCAACGTTTGACCATTCCTTTCTCTTCACCTATTGTTCAATGTAAACCACCTCCGACCATACTTTTCACCATTGTTAGACACATATGACATTGCAAAACAACTCACACCAACAAAGTTAAACCCAGAATACATGGAACATGCCACAACTAATCAGATCATGGACACACAAATTAATAACACTCACCAATAGAGGATCCAATTATATTGAGTTGTCAAAGTAGGCCATTTGAACAATAAGTACAAGAAGGGAAAGACTAATAATGTTGCATACTACCTTAGCCATCTACCAGTCATGACATTGACCCTTGTATTCATACAAACATAATGGAAGTTGCAGAATGATCGCCATCAAAAATGGTCCACATACCTAAAACAATTCCATTTGAACAATAAGTACAAGAAGGGAAAAACTAATAATGTTGCATACTACCTTAGCCATCTACCAGTCATGGCATTGATCACTGTGCTCAACTCCTGTGGGCACGAGAGTTTAGGATGGCGACATCTTTACAAGAGTGATCCAGAATTCACTAGCACATACCACACACTCTTGGAAGGTAATAAAGTTCCAAATTTTCACCTCTAGGATGCATTGTTATACCACATGGGACACATATGTGTTCCTTCAACTGAGTGTCTCGAGATGATTTCAGAGGCGTACTACAATCGAGCCGCTGGACATTTTGGAGTGGAGAAAATAGTGGAAGTACTACAAAAGTATTTTTATTGGCTAAACCTTTGTCAGGATGTTGGGTAGTACATTATATTTTGCATTATCTTTTCCATTGCCAAACCAACCATCAAGAAACAAGGCCTATATACTCCTCTTCCTACTCCTAATCGACCTTGGAAATCCATCTGCATGGATTACATGTCGATCCTTCCTTATACTAAGCACAACAATGACTGCGTTTTTGTGGTCATCAATAAATTCTCTAAGATGGCCATTATGGAAGCCTACAAGAAGAGTATCACAACATAAGCCACTGCTAATCTCTTCTTTGAGAGAGTGCGTGTACACTTTGGGATCCCACAATCCATTGTCCCAGATCAGGACAACATATTCCTAAGTGCATTTTGGTTAAGTCTTTGGTTGATGCTAGATAACAAACTTAGTAATTCCACAACTTTCCACCCCCAAACTAATGACCAAAAAAATGTCGTCAACATGATGACTATACACATTTTACGCATGTACAACTCGAAGAATCCATGCACATGGGATGAAATCCTCCCCTATGACTAACACAGTTACAACAGAGATCTCCATAGCTCAACAAGCCACAACACCTTTCAGGTAGGGCTAGGATTTCATCCATTATCTCCCATTGATGTGGCCATACCATATGCAACTACTCAGGCAGATTCGGCTCATTTCTAGTCTAAAGCTGATAGGGATAACAACTTTATTGAGTGCATTCAAAATAGTAATTAGTAGGTCCATGATATATTGGATAGTGCCAATGATGACTACAATTAGAGTCATGATTAGCATCAGGTGTCGCATAAATTCCGGGTGGGAGAGAAAGTTTGGCTACATTTGTAGAATGAGCACCTCGCTGGAGTTTATCACAAGCTTTGTCCACTTTTATATGGTCCATACACCATCACCAAGGCTTTAGGGGACAATTCCTTCAATCTCAACGTTTGACCATTCCTTGCTCTTCACCTATTGTTCAATGTAAACCACCTTCAACCATACTTTTCACCATTGTTAGACACATATGACATTGCAAAACAACTCATACCAACAAAGTTAAACCCATAATACATGGAACATGCCACAACTAATCAGATCATGGAAACACAAATTAATAACACTCACCAATAGAGGATCCAACTATATCGAGTTTTCAAAGTAGGCCAACTCCTTCACTGAGGCAAGTGGCTCACCAGGAACGAATTTCAACATAAATTTCCTCAGCTCATGGAGGCTCTCTACCCAATGGAGACCATCGCTTCCTAAGGAGGGAGGACTGATCCGAGTGGATATTGGTTACAACCTGCCTATTCCTCCTAGAGCTCTAGTTTCTTTCATCAGTTTCCTTTTTTATTGTAGCATTTAATATTTTTAGTAGTTTTTTGGGTCCTAAACTTTCGAATCCATTTTGACCCCTTAAATGACATTTTTTCTATGTCTACAGCAGGCCCAAAGTCATAGGCAAGGGCCTACTATAAATCCTATAATACGTGGAGAGACCTTTCTAACAAGGTATTGTATGCACAAAATAGTGATACTATGACAAAGCTACAACCTGAGGAATTTGGTTGCCCAACTAACCCCAATCAGGCCCAAAAACTCTTACCATTCCAACACCTGGGGTTAGGGTTTAGGTTGTTTAGGGTTCTCCCTTGTTGTTAGTTAATAAATAAGCCCTTGAACCTCATTGTAACATAGTTCAGAGGGATGTAGCTACCATATCTATTCTCATATTAGTTATCATCACTCATCTAGTTTATTTCCATTCAGTTGTAAGCATATTTTAGTATTTGCTATTAATGAAATAAAGTGTTATTTTTGTTGCATCTCTGTTTTTATGGTTATATCTGTAATTTGTGGTATTCATTTTTATGTTTGGATAATCAGTAAACGTGTTCAATTGCATACTCGCATCCCAAAAGAATACGATGGACAAACAACCTCTGAGTGATGGTTTGACCAACAAGCAAACCAACCAGTACAATTTGAGAAGCCAAGGGTCGACCACTAGACAAGAGATGATGAAATAGAAAATCAAAGAAAACTTGTTAAGAAAGGGAAATCCACCCATCAACTCAACACAGAACATTCAAAGCAATTTTGGTAATGTAGCTAAAATGAAAAGTTCTCTCATTAGTAATAAGAATAAGTCCAACAATCTGGAAGTCACAAACCAAATTACATCCCTAGACACTTTGACAATCCTTCCCGCTATATATTACAACATAGTTGATGACATGAATAAGCTTCTTGTAAACATCTCAATGTTCGAGCTAACGAAGATCACGAACCAGTGGGACATCCTCTTATGCAAACTTTGGAAGTACATCACAGTTATAATGCTTCTTTTGACAAGGGATCAGGTATATCCTCTGGTTCCCTTGAATTTGTACTTAATACTTTATCGATGGATGCAAATATACTCTTCCCTCCTTTTCTGTTGACCTTTGAAATCTTTAATTTCAATGTACACAATTTCATGGTGGATTCTGGTGCATCGGTAAATGTAACGCCATTATCTGTTGCTAAGAAAATCAACACAAAATGGGACAAAGTAGATGCACAAACCATTCAACTGGACAAAACTCTTTCCCGTGTAGTTAGTGAACTAAAATATGTGATTATCCATTTATCGTCCGATGAGCAAGTCCACCAATGTATCAACATAGTGATTGTGGAAATTCTAGAATTATATGGAGTGTCTTTGAGGAGAGATTGGTCCAACAAGCTAAAAGGGTACTTTGCTACAAACTAGTCACATTTATGTTTTCTATATAAGGGAAAAAATAATCAGATTTGGGTGAATTCAGAGAGATAAATTAATCATACTATCACTCCCTTGAATGGACAGAATGAACTTGTGGCTTTTGTAAAACATATCTTCGACAATTTCTTCCTAGAAACCCAATTGGGGTGGTATCTTGCAAAACCCTCCCCAGTCCCACCAAATACATAGTTGGAGCTCCTAACTATTCCAACTACTAGAAAATAACATTTGTATAGTTCGTAATAGTAATAATAGTACTAGTGTAGTTACGAGTCCTTGTACATATGATATGTGGAATTTGTACTTTGATGGCTCCAAAGCACAGGAAGGCTCTAGAGCTCGTTCAATTTTAATAGAACTGTTATCGAGGAAACATTTAATCTCTAGCCACTTTGAATTTGAGTGCACGAAAAACACAGTAGAATATGAATCACTTATCTTAGGTTTGTAAAGAGTCATCAACATTAACATTGGGATCCAAAAAGAAGTAGGTGACTCAAAAAAATTTGTGCAACAGGTACACGATACCATATATTGTGTGTCACATCATCTTAAAAGCTATCAACAAGATATATGGTGTTTGATTTCGTAATTCCAAGCTTTTAATATCATTGTTGTTCCTAAAATACATAACGTAGTCATGGATGCATTGGAAAATGTTGTTACTGGGTTGTCACCATTAAGGTACTAGTTTTATGTTGAAATTCTTTATAAGCAATCCTTATCTGATAATATCACTAATTTATGTGTTTTTAATGATTACCAACATATATTGTGCTTCATGGTGAACATTGATGTATTCAAAAACACTTTCATCGATGAGGATGAGCATGAGAAGGCATTATAGGATGAAACCAGTGAATGTAAAGGAAAGCTCATCCCAAAGGGTGTGTTATCATTAGATACATTGTATGACCTACAAAATCACTTCTTGGGACCTATTAATGCTAAAACCCATAGTTCCACATCGTCGCATGAGCATATCAACTTGGGAACAAAAAAGGATCCAAAGTGTGTCAATCTTGGTACTTGTTGTACTCCATAGGAGCGTCAACCCTTTATCTACCTATTCAAGTAGTACCAATATGTGTTCTCATGGACATATGATGAGATTAAGACTTAGGACACATGAATCATCCAACATGTGATACCAATAAACGCAAGGGCCAAGCCATTCCAACAAAAAATGAGAAAAGTGCATCCAATGCTTGTCCCTCTTATTAATAACTAGTTAAGAAAATTGCTAGATGCCCAGATAATATACAAACAAAGTGTGGAACTCAACTTGGGTTTCAAATTTGGTCCCATTAAGAAAGATATATGGGGAAATTTGCTTCTGTGTCGATTTCCGCAATCTCAATCACACCTCAAACAAGGACATGCCTCAAACAAGGAAAAATACCCTTTGTCATCCATGGAACAAATTCTAAAAATAATATCAAGATTAGAAATGTTTTCTTTGCTAGACGGTTACTCACAATACAACTACGTTCTATTTTCAGATCTTGACACACTTAAAACTACTTTCCCACATGAAATGGGGAATGTTCGCATTCAGGCGAATGCTGTTTGGGTTAATAAATGTTGGTGCACCATTTTAATGTGCTATGGATATTGCATTCTGCAGGATGATTGGATAGAGTGTATTGGTCTATCTTGATGACATAACAATATTTTCCAAATAGAGTTTAGACAACATACACCACTTAAAGAAAATTTTCAAGCAATGTTCCCAAGTACGGGATACCCTTAAATCCCAAGAAAAGTATCTATGTGGTGTCTGAGGATAATCTCTTGGGCGTCATTATCGACAAAAGTGGGATTGAGGTACACCCAGATCGGGTCAAAGAAATCATGTTGATTCCCTTCCCAATGAAAAAGAAGGCCATGCAATCCTTCTTCGGGAAATCAATTTCCTCTGCAAGTTCATCTCCAACTACACTCATATTGTTAAGCCGATACACGAGATGGTGAAGAAGGATGTAATCTATAAATGGGATAAAAGGGAAAACGACACATTTTCCATCATTAAATAGGCAATCACAAGAGAACCCACATTGTACAACCCACACTTCTCTCATTGTTCTCCTCACACAAAAGGATAATCTAAGCAATGAGTGACCTATTTCTTTCATGAGCGCGAGTTTGCAAGGACCCAAACTTAACTATCTTGTATTGGATAAAAAATATTATTTAGTATACAAGGTGCTAAAGCACTTTCGACCCTATCTATTGAAAAACTATTGCATTATATTTGATCTATGCCCAATATTCAGATCACTTCTCGTTCAAAAAGAGTTGGGTGAAGGAAGAGCAAATTGGATGACTGTTTTGCAAGAATATGATCTAGAAATTAAACCAATTCACACAATTAAGAGCCATGGTATATTTCAACTTGTGGAAAAAGGAATGAACAAAAAGGAAGAAGAAGAAGATATTTCAGGATGGGAGTGAGAAATTGAAATGTACAACATTGAGCAAGTCTCCCCCACTACTAGTAAAAGATCCTAGTACGCTAATGTGCACCAATACCTTGAGCAAGGCATTGCGACCTCCCACTTTTCTTCAAAACAGAAGAGGGCACTCAAAATTAAAGCATTATCCTACCATTTGGTTCATGTGTTTCTTTTAAGAAAGAACCACAATGGAGTACTTCTCAGGTGTTTGGAAGCACATGATTCAGAGAAGGTATTGCATGATCTCCATGACGGACAAGCTGAAGGACACAATTCAGGAAACACAATGTTGCATAAGGTCATGCAAGATATTTTTTTTCCTACACTATTTAATTATGATCATTCTTATGCTCACAAATGTTCGGTCTATCAAAGGTGTTCTAGTATAAATAAGAAGCCAGATCCCCCATTTCAGCCTATTGCAGTGGAATAACCATTTCAATATTGGGGATTTGATATTATTGGAGAAATATTTCAATACTAATCAAAGAAGAACCAATACATTCTTACTACCACATATTACTTTACGTGGTGGATAGAAGTAGTTCCGCTCAAACAGGTGAACGATCAGGAAGTCATTATCTTTCTACAGCAGAACATCATTTTGAGGTTCAACATTCCTACTTCGCTTGTTTTCAAATATGCAACATAATATTCATCGTTAAAACTCCATGAATTTGCATTGGAAAATAAAATTATATTGAAACACTCGGCTAATTATTATCCTGCGGGAAACAATCTCATTGAATCTACAAACAAGAACATAATCTATATCATTAAGAAGAACATATTCTCTGAATAGAGGAACTCACATTTTACTTTGGTAAATGCCTTATGGGCTAACTAAGTGACGTCGAAGGCTTCCTTGAAAACCTCCTCTTACCTCCTGGTATATGGAGAATAATCCATCCTCCCACTAAACATCTACTTGCATGGCCTCCAACTCTCACAAGAATCCCAAGGCAAGCTATGTTTGTTAGTGCAGCATAGGATGGACACTCTTCGCAAGCTACAAGAAGAAAAGTTAAAAGTGAAAGAAAAAATTTCACTTCATCAAAATTGTATCAAGATGTGTTTCAATAAGAAGTTTGAAGGGAAGAATGGTTTTACTGTGGGTGACTTAATCTTTAAGTGGGACAAATCCCATGAGGACAAAGGAAAACACACTAAGCTTCAACACATATGGATTAGGTCGTTCACAATACGCGAAAGTCTTGGCCATCACACTTATCATCTTGAATCACTTGATGGGAAGACTGATGCTCTCCCTATCATTGGCGAAGACTTAAAACACTACTTCCAATGAAGATATGGGGTTATGCCCAACACTATTTACATAATCGTTTCTTTTTCATTTATTTGAATTTGGTTTTGTTTTCATTGTGTGGATAATTGTTGTGCTTGAACATGTTGTGGTTTCTTAGTATGTGTGTGGCTGAACTCTAAAGAGTCTTGTGACACTTCAACATTTCGATAACCTTCTCTCCATATTCCTTGTCTTTGTTATATCTTTTGGCTAATGAAGTTCCCATGGAAAATAGGATCCCTCTGTAAGGAGATTTTTTGTCCAACCATGAACTCATGTATATTTCGAAAACCTTGTGCCCACAATCGCTTTTATGTTTCAATGCTCTTATGCTTATCCAATCAGTAGAAAAGGAGAAGGGAAAAAATATAAATGAGAAAACCTAAATCAGAGGTCTCTATATGTTCTCTGAAAGAACAAACTCTTCTACTCTCAATAAGTCGAGATCCCTCTTCCCTAAAAATAAATAAGTGTTGATGCACAATCCTCTTTAAATAAATAAATACATGTGTAAGAAGAGAAAGGATTCTTAAGTAAAGAGGTAAACCAAGAAACTTCGTCGGGGTACTCTCCAGACTTGTTGGCAGTGGAGCAATTGTTGTGTTCATGCGTGACTCCACCAGGGTAGTGTCGAGGCGTGTTCGTAGCAGAGCTACATTAGATATGAAAAATTATGCTTTGAAATTCTTAAGCTCGTGAACCACACTACCCTTCCCAACTCGAAACATTGTGATATCACTGAATCTTATGTTGTGTTCAACCTAGAAGGAATCAACGGGACCATGTCTATTCATGGGGTAAGTGGGAAGACCAAAGTAATCTACACAATGAATGAGTGTGTCGCCAAGTGTTGTAGCCTCCAAAACACCCTCCAAATTTTGGCTCACTCAATTTCAGAGCTTTCCTTGGTCTTCAAAAATGTTTTTCTAAACATCGAAGCTTATTTCATGAGCTTTCTTGATGTATTTTGTTCCCTTTTGCACGATGGGAAAAGTGTCATATTTTAGCATGTTGGTTGTTGCGTCATGTGTATAATCCCATTCCGGTGCTTCCAAGAGGTCATCTTTGTGCAAATTAGTTTTTCTAACCTTGTAAGTACCTGTTGCACTCATTTCCAAAGTTCTGAGAATTTTCACACAAGTGTCGTCACGGTCATTGCAAAGTACATCTTTGGTGTCGCACCATAACTTTTCATAAACTTGTTGCATGAAGGGAAATGATTTGTTCATGTTTTTAGATTATCTATGTTTCTGTGTCTTCAACATATTCTAATTGTATGATCACAATCAAATTTCATCACCATTCACACTCATCTCATCGATCCCACACTTAGCCATTTTCAGAAAAAATTTCCCGACCGAGCAACCTAGCTTCATCAAGCCTCCCTTCAGGTATGCACTGCAAAGTGTCAGTCCTCTAGATGTGACCCTATTACTTGGCACTGTACAATGCACAATTCCCCTTTCCTGAGATTTTTGCACTTCGTAGTTTCTATGCCCAACACCTAACCTTGACCTCCATAATTACGTAACCATCTCGCACAACCCGTATTAAACTGTGCACTTTGCAACCTCAAGCCTAAAACTCATCCCTTTAGCCCTTGAACTATGTAGATCCATTGTAGCATAGCCTTCCCCGACTCCTAGAATTTCGTAGTGAGCTCTCCCAATGCCCATCCCTTCAAGCTATCCCACTGGCTTTGGAAACTATGCAGTGTTGTCCCTCACCCTTGCCTGAAATGTGCATTGTGCAATATTAGGGCTCAAGAGTTTCCCCTGGCTATTGGAACTATGCATTGTGTAGTCACTGAGTCCTTTGGTTCTGACTTAGTTAATGGATCCAAATGCACTATCTTAGACTAGGGGGTTTTCAGAATGATGTCGTCTCATCATGAGTGAATTGCATATGCAGGTACTCTAAAACACCATGGAAATACAATGAAGAAGAAGATAAAGGAGGGAAGATTACTAAAAGACAAACTTGCAGTTAAACACATGAGATAATCAATCAAGAGAAGTAGAAGGGAGATCGGTTTGCGAATTCAACTCAAGACTTGAGATCATTGAAGATTCCTTATCACCAACTCATACGGAGGTGAAAATAAGCAGAAGACAATCAACACTTAGAAGCGACAATGGCTTTACATTACCAAACCATCAAGCATTCCATGTCAGAAGTGTCATGTCGTGTCATCTCACAAGTCATGATATGCCACATCAATATTGTGGATCATGTATATTGTATTGAAAATGTATTGTAAAGTGGAAATCCAAAGGACACACATGGAATGTAAAGAGTCATGTAAGTTGAAAAGTCATAAGAAGTAAAACAATCACATGGGTACTCAAAGATTCACCCTTGGTTATGTATACTCCCTTATTGTATGAGTAAAGGACTTTTTGCCTTGGTTCCTCCCACAAAGCATTAGAGAGATAACCTAGTTCTTTGGGGAGCAAGGAGTGGCTCCAATACTCCACTAATGGAGCTAATGATGTAGATTGTGAAAATGTGTCTTGGAACTTTTACTTAATAACATAAGCCTTCATGGCCAACACGTTAATCATGCATGGATTATGAATGTTTGTAAGACTATTTTGCGAATGTTTTTATTACATGTTTTCTTTCACATGTGTTAATATAGTTGAATTATTTTAGTTTTTTTAGTACTTCTGTTATTGAGAATGTGTTGTAATGGTTGTTATTGTTGTCCCATCCTTTTTGACTATTCCTCAAGATATTAGACAAATGATTCTTCATTTTTTTGTTGTAACTATCACACCCTTTGTGGACTATTTTGTTGGATGTTAGACCGATCCTTCTTGTTCATGTGTGTCTCTTATTGGGTGGTACTACTACCTATCACTTAGAGGCCTAATTTTCTCCCTTCTTTGCAGTATAATAACCTTGACACATTTACAACTGAACACTCACCAGGTACACCTTATTTATTTTCAAAGGCACCATTGCATCCCTCTCTCTTGTTGATAGTTCGAGCCAAGGAAAATATTTAAGGATTTAACAATTGGGTATTTTATACCGGATGGGTCTCCTACAACAAACGGTGTGAGGTATAATTGGGACTTCATATCAGGGAGATACCCTAAATGTTGGTGGGTCCAGCACTGTCAGTAGACTCCAAAATCTCTTGGAGGTCATCTTTATTATGCCACATCCACAGATGACCATTCAAGGAAAACGTGGGTTTACTTAATGAAATCCAAAGATTAAGTCTTTACCAAATTTCAAGAATTCAATCTTGTAGTAGAGAACTTTACAAAAACAAAAATCAAGATATTGTGATCTAATAATGGAGGATAATATACTTCAAAACAACTTATAGCATTCTGTAAGGAGTCTAGGCTTAAGAGGGAGTTGATTGTCCCATATAATCCTGAACAAAATGGAGTAACAGAATGAGAAAATGGATCCATTGAAGAAAGTGTCAAAGCAATGTTACATGATGAAGACTTACCAAATATTCTATGGGGTGAAGCTACAACGACAATTGTATATATTCAAAATCGAAGCCTGCAGAGGTCATTAGATAACAAAACTCTTGAAGAAGTAGTTACTTGGAAGAAACCTACCATAGATCATCTCTAAATCTTTTGTTTTCCTTTCTATATTCATATACCTAAGGACAAAAGAAAGAAGTTGGATTCATCAAGCATGAAGGAAACTTTTGTGGGTTGCACTAATTCTTCTAAGGCCTATAAGATCTATATAAAAGAAGGAAACTGAATAGAAGTCAATCGATATGTGATATTTGATGAAAGTATTGTGTTTAAGAAATCAAAGGATCTCCTTATGGACTTTGATAATGAAGAACTTCTAGTATATGAAGAATAATTTACTAGGGAAGGAGAAGAATCAAACCATGAACATGAAGGTCCCAGTCAACCTTTACAGCATGTGGTTGTCCCCAAATCTAGAAAAATATTAACTAGTTTAAGTCTACACTTCAAGAAGGTCATGGAGCAACTGAAGATAGATTCGAGAAAAGAAAGAAGCCAAAACTATTTTTTGGGTATGTAACCTACATGAAAAAACTAATAAAATTAGAGCCATCTACTTTCAAAGGAGATATCAATCACCAAGAACGGAAGGATCCCATGAATGAATAATATCAATCTAATGAAGAATGGTATTCAAGAGACTGTACCTAGGCCTGAACACAAATATTTGGTAACTTCCAAATGTATCTACAAAATCGAACATTAAACGGGTGGAAGTATTGATAAATATGAGGCAATATTTGTGGCTAGGGGCTTCTCTCAACAAGAAGATATTGACTATGAAGAGACATTTTCTCCGACAACAAGGTATACAACTATACATTCACTGGTCTCTTTGGTACCATTGATGGGATGGAGCATCCACCAAATGGATGTCAAGATTACATTCCTAGATAGCACAATTGGTGAGGAAGTTTGCATATAACAACCCTTGGGATTTGAAGTTAATTAAATAAAGGCATATATGTGCAAATTGAAGAAGGAATTATATGGCCTCAAGCAAGCACCAAGGGCATGGTATTCTAGGATGGATGCATACCTATAGAGATTAGGCTTAAAAAAGAGTTATATTGATCCAAACATTTATATTACAACATAGTTGATGACATGAAGAAGGTTCTTGCGAACGTCTCAATATTCCAACTAACGAAGATCACGAACCAGCAAGACAACCTCTTATGTGCACATTGGTAGTACATCACAGGTAATGATGCTTATTTTGACAAGGGATATAGTACATCCTCTGGTTCCCTCGAATTTGTACTTAATGCTTTAATAATGGATTCAAAAAATATCTTCCCTCCTTTTCTATTAACTTGTGAAATCTTCAATTTCAATGTACACAATTGCATGGTTGATTTTGGTGCATTGGTAAACGTAAATCCATTATCTGTTTCCAAGAAAATCAATACAAAATGGGAAAAAATAGATGCACAAATCATTCAGCTGGATAACACTCTTGCCCATGTAGTTAGTGAACTCAAATATGTGACTATCCATTTATCATCCAATGAGTTACTCCACCAATATATCAACATAGTGATTGCGGAAATTTTGTAATCATATGGAGTGTTGTTGAGCAAAGATTGGTCGAAGAAGCTAAAAGGATACTTTTTTACAGACTGGTCACATTTATGTTTTTTGTATAAGGGAAAAAATAATCAGATTTAGGTGAATTCAAAGAGATACATGAAACATAATATCATTCCCATGAATGAACAAAATTAACTTGTGGCTTTCGTAGAACTTATCTTGGATAATTTCTTCCTGGAAACCTAACTAGGGTGGTATCTTGCACAACCATCCCCAGTCCCATTAGATATATAGTTCAATATCCTAACTAGTCCAACTGGTGAAAATAACATGTGTACAATTAGTAATAGTAATCATAGTACTAGTGTAGTTCCAAGTCCTTGTACATATGATATGTGGACTTTGTAATTTGATGGTTTTGTTGTATCTCTGAGATGGTAATGGTGAGCTATCATGCCAGAGCATCTAAGATAATTTTTTTAGTGATTTTATTTTAATTTGGAGGACCAATGTATGAAATAGATGTAACACTGTATTGCCTAACCTTGTTAATAATATTAATAACAAAGCAGAGGACTGCTATAAAATTTCACACAGTGATTTAGCTTGTATGGTGGCAAGCAGAAACAGAGAAATAATATGATTAACACAATTTTCAAATTGAAAATTAAATTATCATAAGTATGAAAACCTTTAAACTATGCTCAGAAGGTTTAAGAGAATATGCTTAAGGTTATAAAAGATGCTGATGATTTATTGATTCAGATGGAATTAATTAAACCAACAGTCCATTAATTCATTCTCTTTATAGATTATCACTTCAAAATCTTATAGGAATAGATTTAAACCCAATTATTCCTACCTAGTTATCTTTGTAAGACGTAACAATATGAAGAAAGACATAATAGGTAATACTGGAAAAACTTACAGGAAACACAAATTGTCTAAAACGGAATTCAGAATCCTATGCTTTGTATTAATGTTCCAGAAAAGTCAAGTACATAAAATGTTTATAAATGCTTCTTCAAGGGTACCACCCTTAATAACTGGAGAAGAGAGTTATTTATACAACATTAGGACTAAGAAAATATCCTCAACTGTTTTTACAAAATTAGATTATTATCACATCAAAATAAAGATTGCTAGTTGGTCTGGCACTATTTTGATGCTGACCTATTGGTGACTATCATTGAAAAAACTGAAAATTGTTGAAGTTGGTTGACTGTTCATCCAAATTTGAATGTTGTTCGATTATCACGCTGGATGTCATATTTATTGATGACCTTTCATCTGATACACTTTGACTTGTATTTCTTTATCTTTCTCCTCTGTTTATTCTTTTAATATGAATGTTCTGTCACCTAATTTTACTTTTACCAGTCATAGTAAATCACGTCATCTGGTATCTTTTACTCTTATTCTACATTTATGTCTTTAGTGAAAGTGAATTTCACTAAAGACCTTTTTGACTTCATGTGAAAATGTGATATGTTGTTGCTGATTTATCTTTGTTTTAACTATTACTACCTCTGTGTAAATGATTTCTTCTGCTCTGTGTATAATTGTCTTTTCCTTTTTAATAAAGCCTTTTGAGTATATTTCTTTGTGAATCTTGGAGTAAACAAGTTTTGAAGCTAGTACTAAAATTGTTTATCCAAGATTTTGACCTTCTAATCACCTGCAAAATAAAACAATTTATTAATAGAAACACAAGTTGGCAGGGAGGTGATAACAGTTTTAGGGAACAAGAAATTCTGTGGATGAAGTCTAGAGCATGTTCGGGAGGTAAATAGTGGTGAAATTGGGTTGCATATGCTCAGGGAAGTGCAAGAAGGCTTAGGCATATTTCAGTGAAAAAATGAGCGAAAAGAGTGAAAACAATGGTCTTTGCCATTTTAATGGGTAATGACTAGAATTTGCATGGAATTTCATAATGCAAAGTGGATGGTTTCAGCCCACACGAGGAGGCAGTATTAAGGTTCATTACACCGCTTTTGGAAGTCGGGCGGTTTTTCCATGAGAGCACCCGAGTTCACGTAAAGTTGCCACATAACCGAAAGGGGCCCGAGAAAAATGATAAATTTTGCGTGCTCTCAAGCAAGTAAAGCTTGGAAAGGAAATCAATGTGATATGGATGTGTGCCGTCAAATCTGGGGGTGCAAGACCTAATGGTTGTTGCATGGTGGAAATGCATAGACGGAAATTGGGCAGAGATTAGCGGGGCCTAGGGGATAATTACAATGGATTTGTAATTAATTAATGAATAAAGCGGGTTAAAAATATAATGAAGAAGTGTATGGAGTGGGATCATGGTTACATGCAGCGGGGTTTGTTAACCACACCAAGCGGGTGGCTTAAAAGGTTTTATATATTGAAAAAATGTGAATATAGTGGAGATTTGCTAAGTAATGCAGGGGGAACACAAAACTTAGAATATAGGGGTTTTATGGGTTTTTTAGGTGTATGGTAGAGTTAATTGATTAATGCGGGGGATGATTTTGAAAGGGAACTGTCTAGGGAAAAGGGTTAAAATTAAGGGAAAAAGGTTAAAATGAGGGGAAAGGGTATTTTTTCAAGGGGAAAGGCTTTTTGGGTAGGGGAATGTGTTTGGAGGGTAATTTGATAGGAATATGTGAGAAACCAAAGGGTAATGGTGAAAATGAAGGGAAAAGGGTATTTTCATAAGAAATGATGGGAAAACAGGAAATTAGTAATTATGTAGTGGGGGGTGAAATGGAATGAGGGGAAGTTAATCAAATCAACTAGTGAAAATATTTTGACTTTCATAACTACTCCTACACACTGAAACATTGGATCAAGGATGATAAATGTGCTTATGCTTTAACAAACTTGTATTTTTGTAACCTTTCTTCTACCTACCCTTTACTTATAGTAACATTTTTTACTTATTTTTCAGAGTTAATTTAAGCTAGTTGTTATCACTCAAAATTTCCCTTAGAAGTTATCAAAAGAAGGAAGAAACCGAGGTAACCACAAAGAAATCTTTTTATTATAGTATCTAGCCAACCTATGACATAGAGAGGGATCTCTCTATATAATTTAACTTTTTTTTACTGGGATTTTAGGCTAATTCTTAATGTTCATGGGGTTTTGGTTTTGAATTGAAGGTTGGATGGTGGAATTCTTGGAATAGATGGATAGAGCAAGGTCTTTAAGCCATTGGCCTATGGAGTCAATAAATGGATAGCAGAACTAGATCAATTCATTAAAGGGAATGTTCACAAGGTATGCTAGCAAAGTAAAGTGCAAATCTTCACGTCAAATGGGTTAAATGATCTTAACCAGGGTGAGAGAGCACTTAAGAATTCTCAGACTGGGGTTAAAATGAAGAACATAGGATAATCATGAACAAAGGGAAATTAAGAATCCTTTTTATAGATCACAATGAACTACATATACTAAGGAGAAATCAAGAATTCCTTAATTTATATTTGTGAAGAAAACATTCAATATGCATAACAGTCAAGACAGAGTGCAACTAAGCAATTTCTGAGACATCATTCCATGTTATAGCATTCAGATTTTTAGAGATACAAGACTATGGAAAAACTTAAAGAAAAATAACATTGAACATGAGAAATACTTATTTTAACTTTGCTTTACAAAAGAATCAGGTGAAATATCTGAACTTTATTCCTTGATCTAGCTAGCTGGTCCAGTCATTGATATAATAGAATTTTAGACTTAAGAATAAGAAGTCTATAGAAATGTTTTGGAATCCACCCTACATACTTCGAATTGTGAAGTATTTATGCAAAACATTATTACAAAATATCTCAATACCAACTTGAGATTTCTTTTAGGAAATACAAATATCTTCTAGCAAGAAATAGAGACAGCGAATGAACTATTTCATGTTGTCCCTTTTTATTTAGTATTGCTGACTTTTATGGTGGAGTTTGTAGCCCTTTATGCTGGCTTGTAGTTGTGCTCTCTCACGCTGGAATATTCTTTAATTTTTATCTTTCACCTGATACTCTTTGACCATGCTACCTTGTTTTCATCTGTTTACCTAGATTCTTTCACTTTTACTGTGTAGTAAATTTTTTGCTGTAAATTTATCACAGTAAATTAGTCATTGTCTCCCACCATTCTGCATCAGGTAACTTTACATTCATCATTCTTCTATAGATCTCATTAGCTTCAGTATACTTGGCAAAGTTGGGCTTGGTGAGGAATAAATGTTTTATCTCATGATCAAGAAAAAACAAGTCCTCAAATGTGTTGTACAACACGTTTCCTATTGGCAGGGCTTTTATGGATGAAGTGCTTGCTTGTTTCTTAACCAATTGGCTGAGTTTGTTATCATAGTCTAGCTGTGTCATAAGTTTATCATTGATAACTAATGGACTGGGTAGACCTTTCTCCCTCAAAATTTGGAATTTATCCATGAACCTATCAATGTCTATCTGCATGTTGTGGCACTTCTCTTCTAAGTTAAGCATAAGGCTCCTTTTAGAAAGGACATTCCTTATTTCCAAAATGGTCTCTGTTCTATCTTCTATATTGAGTTCTTGGAGGTCATACCTATTTTTGTTGTTGACAAAGTGGATGAATCTATTAGCATCCTCAGGCATGTCTCTTAATTCGTCTTTGACCTTTTGGATAGCTTCTGTAGCTACCTTTACTAACTCAGTCTACTAAAAAATAACTTAAATTGAGGGCCACATATCGATAGACTCAATGATATTGACCCACAATATTTCCTTGGTTTTCCCTAGGTGTTTCTCCAGTGTCAATTCTTTCTCTAAGATTTTAATTTTTTCATTCATTCTTTGGGCTTTTTGTGCTTCTTCCTTTTGCTTAAGTTGGGCAAGTTTGTAGTTTGTTTCCAAACTTTCCACCTCTTCTCTTAATCTATTCATTTATGTGGCCTGGATAGACATCTCTTCCATGGATTTAACTAATTCTGGCGCTTTCTCTCTTGATGCACTTACTGTTGTTGTAGATTCTGTTGTTACTAGAAATGTTGTGGCAAGTAGAACTGTAGGTGCCAATGGAGCTTCTAGTGTAGAAGGGACTATTGCGGATACTGCAGGGATGCCATATTTGGAAGTTTTGGCCATGTCCCTTTGATTTAGTTGAATTAAAGCTTCCAACTCCTTTTTTTTCTTCTTTAATTGATCATTCAGCTTCAAGACTAATTCCATGAGTTCTTCATGCCCCTGCTAGGCTTCTAGGACTTCCAATGTTTGTGGATGTTGCAACTGAGGTATTTTTAGTTGTTTCTCCAATGGAGCTATATCATCATTCTTCTTTTTAATAAGCTTCTATGTGGCTATTATATCCTTGGGATCATGTCTCAATTCAATCACTAAGTCCTCTAAGGACATGATCCTAGTATCCTTGGCATATCAAGAGGCCTTCTCTAACTAAAATTGTGTTGAAATGTTGTTTAAATAATTTTGTAGCTGATGAGAAGCTATGGATTTACCTGTTAGGGTGGAGTATATCATTTCTCCAGCCTATTTGTGCAGTTCAATCTGGTTTATGGGATGAATACCCCTTGCCAACACTTCGAAGTCTACCTTTTTGAAATCAAATGTTGTCTTTGGCTGCTAAGCTGTAGGTTTGATGAAGGATATCTGCAAATTCCCCTCTTTAATTTCAAAGCTTGACATTAGCCTTGTTTTCTTGGTGGGAGTCAACTTCAGGTACTTAGCATAAGTTTGGGCCTTAAGCCTCTATTTCTTGCTTTGATTTCATTGTATCTTTCGTTGATGTCCTAGTCCCTGTCAGTATGCCTGCTGAATGAAGACACTTCCACACTAAGTTGCCTTTCCAACATCTAAGTCTATGATGTGGAAGGCTCTTGCATTCCTTCAGATGGAGTGGTAGGCCTACTTCCGTTTCCTTTGTTTTTGCGACCTCAACTGTGCCCTTTGTATCCTCCTATTCAAAGACAGGATTAATTTGCTTGCTTCTTGCTTGGCTTGTTTTTGGCTGTGCATATGAGGTTTCTCTTGTTGATGTAGTTGCCTCCTCACTACTTCTCTCTAAGTTCTTCTCCTCATCTTGAGGAGTCTGCATAGGTGGAGAGGTACTCATGGTTGTCTCTGGTTGGTCTGATTACATTGATACCTGCAGGAAATATCCCTCATCAAGATGTCTTTCTAGATCTATGAGAGTATTCTCTATGTCTACCCTGGTGTTGTCTTGGTCCACTAGGGTACCTTCCACCCATTATTTTTTGTTGGAATAGGTTTCTATTTCAGGTATGGGATGGTGAATGAAAGGTGCTAGCTTGACCTTTTGTCTCTTCTTTGTGACGAATTCCAAAGAGTCCTATCTCCAAACAAAACTTCTTTGGAACTTCACGTTCTGCAATATCAAATCTTCTTGTTTGCCTGCCTCCCTAGAGTTGCATATGAAGGGTCTTAGTTGGTCTTTTATTTTGAAATTGGCCTTCTTCTTGGCATTAAAGAATTTTACTTCATCTGCATTGATGATTTGTTTATAGTATTCTAATGAAAACAACCTCATTGGGAGGTATCTTGATAGCTCGTATGGTGCCAGAATGCAACCGTAAATTCTAATTTTGGTGTGGTTTTGGTACAAGTACCAATCTCCCACTTTAGTTTTCTTGGAAAGTTGGAGGACTCTCATTATATTTGGACTGATTCTAGGAGGAGGGTTTCCAGTGATCATTGCCATGATTGGGTGTACGAATGAATCAATGAAATCAGAATAAGAGTATGGAGACTGATATCGGTGGATCAATGATGTCCAAAAAATGACAAACCTAGGTTGACCCTTGGTGTCTAGCTTTTGAATGGTGAATAGAAACTTATCAGGTTGATAATACAAGAACATATGGTATAAGACTAAGGAATACTTGAAAACTCTTTCATTTCTCATCCATCTTACCAACTATAAATTGGACATAGTCATAAATGAACGCAGGAGGTTGTCGTGGAGTGTAGATAAACATGAAGGAAAGGATTAACTCATCAATGTATTCACTAGTGGTGTACCCCAAAACACATGATATCATGGCTACAATGTTCTAGCCCAATGGGGAAAAAATAACAACTACATAAGGAGGGGAGTCTTTAGGGATGTGCTTTTCCTCCTTGAGAAAGTTTGGAATAACTGGGCCAATTTTACAAGGCTAAGCTTGGGGTATTGGTCCAATAGGTCTCGAATCAAGAGGGGAGTTAGGTTTGGGCCTGGTTGGAGTTGCAGCATTCGTATATGGACTCAGTAGTGATGGTGAAAAGTGCGGTTTGGTTTGGGGACATGACTACTCTTTGACTAGGAATGTAATTGGCATGACAATAGTGTACAATATCTAGGAAAATGTGGACTTGGGGGAACTGGTATTTGGGAAAACTTGACTCCCAAAGGCCAATCTCATCAGCGTGGTTGAGGTATCTATCCCTACTTTGGAAATGTACTTTGAGCAGGGGCTCTATGGCAGTGGTATCTTTTATTTGGAAATATTTATCAGCTAAAGGAAAGTGGTCCAGGTCTAAGTGAGGTGTAGAGATGGGCCTTGTATTCATTGCAATTGGGGTATCCATACTCATTTCTTGTGGTTTTGAGTGTGGGGGGTAATTCAAAATTTTTAGGGCAATGATGGTTTTGCAGATGGTTATGGCTCAGAGTGTTAAAATCAAAGTAAATTTGATATTTTCTTACTTAATTAACAGTGTTATGAGGGTGAATTTACTTGGAATTTTATAATGGAGTTGGTTTTCGACGGTTAAATACCTAGAATTGGACAAAATTTACTGTAAATGGTGGTTGATGGAGGTTGCAGAGGTCCATGCAGTTCTGGTATGGACTGATGAACAAGTTGGCCTATTTGTAGTGCCTGTGGAGCAATGGCAAAGGTCTGTGAGAAAATTTGTTGTTTGCAGGGGTCGCAATGGCTTTCTGAGTTCTCAAATGCCAAATATGTGAAAAGAGTGAAAGGTGGGGTAGTTGGGATTATATAGGAAAATAATTGATTTTGGTGGGTTCATGATCCAGGTGGATGTTGGTGGCCACCCACCTATCCCATTTGGACCCCCACAACTGTCTCTTTCAGTTTTTCAGTTTCATTAATTATAACACAGTTTACTATTTTTAGCAGTTTTTCGGGTCCTAAACTTCCGAATCTATTTTGAGGCCCTAAACGACGTTTTTTGGGAAATCTACCGCTAATGATTTTGTCGAGAAAAAATCATCTTTCTCTTCGTATTCCTCAGAGAGATCTTCCCAACGGGCTATCATTCACATCAAACGGAGATAATACGACCAATTCGCAACCCCGAGAAGTTGATGTACCAACTTACCCAAAAATAGGGCCCACAATTTGGTGTTTCATCTTCTAGGGTTAGGTTTTGGAATGTGAAGGGTTTTCCAGTATTTCTCAACAATAAATAGGCCTTCGAGCCTCATTGTAACACAATTCAGAATAGTTCAGAGGCATGTAGCCTCCACATCTCTTCCTAGAGATAAGCTACCATTGCCCTAGCTGGTTTATTTCTATTTTTGATTGTAAGCATATTTCAATATTTTCCATTAATGAAATGAAGTATTAATTCTGCTGCATCTTTGTGTATATGGTTATCTCTGAATTTTATTGCATTCCTGTTTAAATTCGGACCAGTGGTATTAGAGCGGTCTGCTTTTTCTTTGTTTTTCTTTGCATGTCCCCAACGAGGTCAGGATATAAGGAGTTAGGGCTTGAACTGGTCAAACCTTTCCAAGACCAGCCCCGCAAATCCCAACGACCTCCCATGGCGGATGAGAAGAAAGACGAGGGGGCAGGAGATCCTATCAAAATCTTGCTCAAAGAAGTGCTCGAGCAGCAAAGGAACGTGATGATCAATAGCTTTGCGCAGATCCTTCAGCAACTACCCAGAGGCGACGCATCGGCTTCCAACAGCTACTCTAGAAATGCCACACCATTTAAGGTACAAGCTAACTTTGAAATCCCCATCTTCGAGGGTCAAATAGGCGCAGATGTTGTAGATAAATGGTTAAATCTGCTAGATGGGTATTTTTTTGTTTATGAATTTTCAAGTCGGGAAAAGATTGTTTTCGCTCTTCTCAAAGCGGCCCCCCGCGTCAAGGGCTGGTGGGAAACCTACTGCGAGTAGAAGGATGAAAGTACAGGCTCACTATTTTCAGCTGCACCCACATGGAATGACTTCCGGGATGCCATCAAGGAGCAGTACTATCCTGTCAAAAGCTATTAGGACAAATACATCAAATGGACCACACTGCGGCAGGGACGAGACGAAGATGTATCGGAGTTCACAAACATTTTTCATACCCTTCACACACAATTGGGTATCAAAGATTCTGAGCTACATTTGTACTCAAATACCACAGCTACCTACTCAGATACATCTAGGAAGAGATGGAGTTCCTGAACATCTCCTCACTTGGCACGGCGTATCGATACACCTTCAAAATCAAGCAAAAGTTCAAACAGAAGAAGCGAGACTTTGGATCTACAAATCCAAAGCCCAAAGGACAAAGCCAAGGCGGGGTAACCGAAGACAATCTGTTGAAGCCGCAAGAAAAGAACAACACCATGAAGCCGAACAAGGACACAGGAAAGTGGTGTGAGTTCTACAGGAGTCTGACTCATAACACGAGTGTCAGACCAAGCAGTTGATGGTGGCCGAGTAGAAGGCTTCCGAATTAGATACATGTTACAAGCCTGAGCCAGAACCCGACAAGGGGAATGGAAAAGGGAAGCAGATCATTGATGCAGGGCCCAGCGCCACTGTTGCCACTACCAAGATCCAGAAGAATGAACCTGAAGACCCAGAGGAGGGGGAGCGCCTTTTCCACTCACAAATGTGGGTGAAGGGTTCACCACTACAATTCATTATTGACAATGGGAGCCAAAAGAACCTCGTTTTAGCAGAGGTCATGAAATGGTTGGGCCTACCGACTACACCACACCCGTAGCTATACAGTATCTGGTGGCTTCACAAAGGACGAGATCTCAGAGTTCACCAGCAGTGTCACCTTCCCTACAGCATAAAGCCCTTCATAGACGAGGTATTGTGTGATGTTACACCTCTGGATGTTTGCGATGTACTATTAGGCTAGCCATACTTGTGGAGGTGACATGCTGTGTATGAGTCAAGGCCTCGCGCTGTCATTATTTCTTTGGATAATTCATTATACAGGATATCATAGGTAGCCCCACCTACCGCCACCTCTTTGATCACTGCCAAGAAAAGCAGCAAGCTTAACTCCCAGAATAGGAAATTCATTTTCTGCGTGGTTCACTCCCAAAGTAAGGGGAAGATCATCGCTACATCCATGACCCCCGCAAAGGGTTCAGGTGGGTGACAAAGTTTGGTTGCATCTACAGAGAGAACGCCTTACCAAAACCCATCAGAAACTCAGACCACTCAGACATGATCCTTAAACCAATACCAAGGCTACGGGAAACAATGCTTGGAAGCACAACATTCCTCCATTCCTTTTCTTGCACCAAGTGTTCAATGTGGACTGTTGCGGGCCATGCTTCCCACCATTTCTAGACACATTAGACATTGTAGAACAGCTCACTAGAGACCCAGCTCAGTAGAAGCTTCCTCATCTTAGGGAGGAACTCAACGCAATGGGGACCACTGCTTCCTATGGGGGGAGTAATGATCTAGGTGGATGTTGGTGGCCACCCACCTATCCCATTTAGACCCCCACAATTGTCTCTTTCAGTTTTTCAGTTTCCTTGATTATAGCACAGTTTACTATTTTTAGCCGTTTTTTGGGTCCTAAACTTCCGCAGCCGTTTTGAGGCCCTAAACTACGTTTTTTGGGAAATCTACCGCCAACATCTATTTTATGAAAAAATAATATTTTCTGTTGTATTCCTCGGAGAGATATTTCCAACGGGCTATCATGCACGTCAAATTGAGATAATACGACCAATTCGCGACCCCGAGATGTTGATGTAACAACTTACCCAAAAACGGGGCCCACAATTTGGGTTTCATCTTCTAGGGTTAGGTTTTGGAATGTGAAGGGTTTTCCATTGTTTCTCAACAATAAATAGGCCTTCGAGCCTCATTGTAACACAGTTCAGAACAGTTTAGAGGCATGTAGCCTCCACATCTCTTCTCAGAGATAAGCTACCATCACCCCATCTGGTTTATTTCTATTTCCGGTTGTAAGCATATTTCAGTATTTTCCATTAATGAAATGAAGTATTATTTCCGCTGCATCTTTGTGTATATGGTTATCTCTGTATTTTATTGCGTTCCTGTTTAAATCTGGATCATCAAGCTAATTAACATGAACATGAGGAAACCATGCTCAAGGACTTAGGAATAAAAAAACTATATTTTATAACATGAATTTTCATGGAATCTACTAACTGGACTAGATACTTTTCTAAAAGTATGATTTGCCAACTGAGTCTATGACTTTGATTTTCTACCCAACCTTAGATCATGCAGTATTTTAGTTTTTCTTGAATTTGAATAACCCCTTACCCATATTCTATAGCATGGAGGGAAAATTATTAACATATTAAATTGATGTTACTGAGATGAAACATAGGCTCCAAAGGTTCACTCACTTATATCCACCAACTAAAAAAAACACTTAGCTCTACACAAGGGCCTTTAACAATTTACAAATTCCACCAATAGCTACCAATGAATTCGATGGATCATATGTGCCCAACCCTTTCAGCCCTTTGGTTCCTACCTAAAATGACAAGATTCCTACAATAAACACAATTGAATATGTTGATATAGCAATGATGAATATCCTTATTAAATGGAAAACCAATGGTTGTATTAAATTATTGTCATATTAGTTTTGACTCATTTTTCTCATGTGAAATATTTGTGTACAATTTATCATCCAGAAGTTCCAACCCTTATCTTTCATCTCTCAGAAATGACATGCTTCTTCCTCTAGGCCTGATTTGTGATGACCGTGATCAAATACTCATAGTTTGCTAATTCCAAATTGGGATCCATTCCACTCTGATGAATTAAGAATGAATATGCTTCATCAAAACCATTGGCTAAAATAATTCCCTCATGAAGATGAGCATAGGTACCATAAAAAGGCTTAATCCCTTCTTCTTTCATTATATCGAAGAACTGAAGTGTGCCTCCAAGCTTACTTGTATTGGAAGATGAATTAATCATTATATCATATGTAAATGCAATTGGATGGTAGCACTATAAATCAATGCTCTCAAAACCTTTTACTACCTCTACGAATCGTTTTCTATGACAAAGATTACTAAAACCGTGGTCATATAGGTCATTGAATCATGAGGGAAACTTGTGATATCCATCATCTCAAATAGGACATGTACCTTATGCATCTAGTCATTTAGACAAAAAAATGTTATAAGTGAATGCTCTCAGACCACTATTCGCACTTACCCTTTTTTTCCAATATGAATAAAGTTTCATTGGCATGATTCTCTTCACAAAGAGTTGCAATAATATTTCATGAGCATATCGTTTAGGAAAAATCTCCAAATTATCAATCATTTCAATGAATTTATACAACATATCCAAATCATCATTCCAGGTTTTGGTATAGGAAAATGTTTTCATAGAATAATTGCGACAAGCAAGTAACATCTCTCTCAAACCCTTTTGTAGGGTTCAAAGTCCTTAGAGAAACTGAGAACATGCCCATTATAGGTTAAAGTGTTATGTATGTATCTTATTTTTAGTTTGGCCCATTGGAAAAACCTCAAGGCCAAGCTTGGGGAACTTGTTTTATTCAATACCAACTTTACCAATTCTTTATAAATTTGAATGGAAAATTTAGTTAAAGTTTCTTCCATGTATTCTTCACCCTTTATTTTAATATTTCACATATTTCTCTTGCGGCTTCCTCCAACTTCCATTTCTATTTTCCTTGGGATTTTCTATCCTAAATTTGTTAAATTCATGCAAGGCATCTTCCTATTCTTCATTGTTTTCATCCTCAGTCGAGGCCTTCTTGAAAGTTGTGGAAGCTATATTTATTTTCCATTATGACATTGGAGAGCTTCCCCCTGTGCATTTTCATTCCCTTGCCTTCTCTTTTATTCTCTTTTCCCCCAAATCTTCCTTCTCAATGCTATGTTTTTATTCCTTGTCCAAAAAAATCAATTTTCTCTATTTCCTTTCAATTTCAGTTCCTCCTATGGTTATTTTCCAATCTAGATCAAATCTTCTAGGCCAATAGGAGTTGATCCACATGTATCTTTGTCCCCTGATTATTTTTTTGTTTCTTTTCCTTATCATACATAATTTGTTTAGTGTCTTCCGACCCGAATCCTATAGGCCAATCACCATAGCGCCACTTAACCCTCTATATATTGCTTTCACACCTGTTAGTTTCTATGGCTTCCACCAAACAAGTCGACATCCCAAGAATTTCCCCCCTAAGATCTGGAATTCATGTCCCTACAATCAACCAATACTTAATTAATTTAATTTACAATAAATGGGAATAGTAGCCAGGGCTGTCATAATGATGATGATGACCCACATGGTGAGGTAGCTGGTAGAATGACACCCTGTTCCAATAGTTTTTGCAATTTCTTCTATAATAGACCACCTATACAACCCAATATTTGATAGTAGAGAGTCAGGAAATAAATGGATCTCACGCACCACTTCCCTCTTTGGTGGTATCTGCTATCACCTAGATTAAACCTCAGGCTCAGGCTGAAGGAAGGCAATGCTAGGGTAACCACAAACCATGCTTAGCCAAGTAGCTAGCCCTACTAGGCTAGGAGAGGGCTCTCTCTGTAAGGATCTTAGCCAAGATGACTGGATTAGCAAAAGGATATTAGGTTAGGTATAGTAGCAGAAGGTTTGATTTGATTTGAAGGGGTTTTGCTACATCACGAGGAGCCGGACAGTTAGGGCTAGGGAATTAGGTCAAAATTGCAGGGTGTTCAATGGGGCAAGGTAGGCATAAGGTTTATCACTCTAGGGCTTGATGGGTGAGGTTTTTTAAGAATGGTGAAAAGCTAGGAAGAGCATGTGATTACCATGGATCCTTCCTAGACTGTAGAAAACATATAATGGTGAATATTTCCCCAAAGTAGAGCAGTGATGTTATGAATTATGCCTATCAACTTGAAAACATTCACTTAGAAACAATAAAATTATTAATGAAGTACATAAAACATTATATCATATGATCACAAGAGAATAATACTGAAATGAACTTCATACCACATGGATCCCAAAGAAATAGCGGCAATTTTTATTAATCTCTTGCTAAATTGCTACAAAATGACGTACAATCAAGGCATAAGCATATAGCTGAGTCCAACCCTTTACAATGAGAAAGAAGAAGAAGATATAGGCATTGATTAAACCTCCTCCAATCCTCAAGGGTCGAATCCCTAAGATGAGGAGCTAATCTAACCAACACTGAACAAGAAACTAGAATCTAGGCATCCTAACAACTTGCCTCTAAAAGTGAGGAAACTTATTCATTTGTGCTCAAAATGACTTTTAATCTAATTAATCTACCTTCTACTACTAATTATCCATAATATTTACAAGCCAATTCATCATTTACATTAGTAAAACATCATCCATGAGAGAAAATCCATGATCACAGTCAAAACACAGTGAAATGGCAATCGTGTGCAAAACTTGTCCTACGTGTAGCGCCACTTTCAGGTCCCTTTTGGAGGCTTTCCTGACATCAAAATTGAGCTCATGATAGCTCATTGGAAATATCTTCAAGCCTACTTTGCAAAAAATCTAAAATTGCTTCATTTGAAGCTCATTTGACCCCTCAAACGTTAATTCTCCCAAGACTACTTCTGTGTGTCCAAAAAGTGGCAGAATGTCATTTTTGGGGTGTTTTTTGACCTTTTGGTAAACCTATTCTGCTCCAAACTCTTAGAAAATGCATAGGGTTCATGTACTCATCGCTATGAATCCATAAATTCAATCTATTTTTCCATTGGGTGTCCCTAGGAAAAGTGTAGTGTCAGTGGCGTTGCGCGTTGAGCCAGATTTTTTGTGTTTAGAATTTTCAAAATTTGCAAAAAGCAAACTCCAATATTGACCAAAATTTGGTGAGCAGCACCATCATAAAGTATCCTGATGAGCCAAGGAAGATTCAGCAAGCAACTTAAGCCTATCCTCCTCTTTTTTGCCTTTTAGAGCCCATCTTAGCCTTCCTTTCATTTATTTGACCCTCATGTTTCAAATTTTGTTCTGGGTCCCGTAGTGGTAGGCCATGTGCCTGATGATATAGTTGTCCCTATTTTCCTTTTTCAAGATCTTCTCTAAGTGAAAATTGAATCTTTCAAGCCAAATCTCTCTACCACCCTCAATTTCTTTCTCAATAAGAGTCAAAGTGACCAGTGTCTCTTCCTCTTGCATTTCTGATTTACCCTTGCCACCTTGTCTTTTTATTTTGAGACGTTTCAGCTCCATGAGGACCTAATTTTCACTCAGCTGCTTGTTCTCTTGTTCCAAATATGTGATGACATACTTGGCTCTTGCCAAGTTGTCCATCAATGCTTGGACTTGAGTCTCCTTTTACTGTATGATGGTGTCTTTTATTGTTGCTTCATCCTGAGCCTCCAAGTTAATTGTCTCCATGACATGATGAATCTGCTCTGACTCATCATGCTCTGTCAAATCAAAGTCTATTTCTTCCTCCTCATCATCAAGATCTTCCACCTGCATCTTTTATTTCCCTTTGTGCAGTTGTTGCACCTGTTCCCTGTTGTGTTGATGAAGAAGTCAAAGCCCCTTCCACATCCTATGGAGCAAGCATTTGCCTATGAGTTGATGAAGAAGGCAAGGCCTCTTCCACATCCTATGGAGAAAACACTTTCCTATCATCTGAAAACAATCTTCCTGTGCCCCTCTGGTATGTCATGTAGGTCCCAGGCACCTCAATAGCTCTAATCTCTTTGGCCTTCTCATTTGTCTTCACCTGAGCATTGTTAGAAGTTCCTCCTGATTCTTGGGACACTGGTGGAGGAATTTGAGGATCCCTAAAGATGTCATGAGCAATAAATGTCTCCCAGGAGACGTTGAGGAGGTTAAGATGATGAAGCACAATTATCTTGATTAGGGAATAATGATAAAGACTACTCATTTGCTGAGGGTATGGCTTTTTCTACACAAAGTGGGCCATCTTCTCAATATTCCTGAACAATAAATAGGGGAGATTTAACATCCTCACCCTGGTAAAATGCATGAGAAGCCTAATTTGATAGGTGTACAGTCTCGAAAATCTGCCCTCACAAGTGAAATATTTCATGACGATTTTCATCATGGGGGCATACTTGTCTTCAAAGAACCTGAAAGGAAAAATCCTTTTTGCTTCATTTATGTACCTGGGTCTGATGTAAATCTCATAATAGTGTTCATCCAGGTCTTATTCTATGTACCAATTCTCCCCTACATTTGGAATCATGGTTGCATCTACAATAATGGAGGGTGAAACTGTAAATGTCACCCCAAAAAGAGTCACCTTGTTGTTCCGAAAATTGGCTACAAAAAGCCTGGTGAGCTCAGGGTGGTGTTGAACTCTCTCTACCTTATCAGAGAACTCATAGCACCCTAGATGCCTAAAACAAGTGATAGCCAAATGAGAAGCCTGCGACTCTCTGACGTTTGATGGCTCTTCCCTGATAATTCTGTCTCCCTTGTGTGGTTTTCTCTAATGCCTAGGTCTATCTATTGAATTGTCACTACCAGTGTTTTCCTCCTCCTCATAGTCTCTGTCTTTTTTGTCCATGTTTGCAAATTTTGAGGCTGTGCACTCCTAGAAATGGATGAAGGGAGTGAGCAAGAGTGATTAGGAATAATGGAATGGAAGATGAACTTGTGAGGTATTTGGTGGGCTAGGAAATGAATGGGAGGGTATGAATCATGAAAATGAGGGAGAGGGGCTTGGGTCCTTTTTTGAAGTGTAGCTTGTGGGATGAAGGCCAAAGGAATATAAAATGTTATGAAGTGATATAGGGGAGGGGTTCAGGTCTTTAGTGATAGGTGATGGGAGAAATAATGGGGGTTAGGGTTTTAGGGTATAATTAAGGAAGAATCTAGGGTTTCACTTTTTCCATTATAAATTACCTTTAAAATCTTCAATTGCAAACCAATGATGAAGTATAGTGAGGAAACTTACTTGCTTGAGGGAAGAGAGGGTGATTTTTGATGTTTCTAGGTAGCTGGAGTCTTTTTGGCCCTTGCTGGCTCAACGCACAACGCCTGCTACAAGCGCACAACGCCCTCCTGAACGCATAGCGCAGTGGTTTTTTACAGCACCAGAATCGCCCTATGCGCAGCGCTCAGCATGTACGTGCAGCTCTCCAAACTGAACATGTAACGCCACCTCCACTGCCCCAAACGCGCAGCGCCAACCTCCCTAAGCGCAATGCCACTTCTCCTTGGCCCAAAACTCACTCAACTTCTCCTATTTTCTTCACCTTTTGACTCCTCCTTTTCAAAAAGAGAATGATGAGTTTGAAAATGAAATGTGACACCTTATATAGGAGTAGATTTTAATTTTTTCATTAGAAAAACCCACTTTTTAATGTTTCTTGACCTTTTTCAAATCTTTTTTTTAATGTCTTTTCTTCATTGTTCCTTTTCAGGTGATGATGCTCAATTTGAATTGATCTTTGCAGTGGTTCATTGTCTTGTCGCAAGGAGAGATGCCTTGGTGCAGCCAGGATCATTTATTACATAAAGTGACTTAAATTACATTAAAATATAAATTAACTCAAAATACTTTGTTTTCACCTCAAAAACATGTTTTTTGAGGTGAAAATTACATTAGTTAAAAATATATATGTACAGTGACTATGACTTACTAGCAATCATTCTTGATTTATTTATCATCCTCATCCCCTTGCTGCCCTTTATTTACACCTTTAAATAATGCCTTTTACCTTGGAAATGAAACCCTAAGACCTTATGAAAACATGCCCTAAGACCTAATGAAAACATGCCCTAAGACCTAATGAAAACATGATTGCATTTTGACCATGAAACCATGACTGAATACAACCCGAAGATGGGTTAACAAGTGTACTTTATGAGGGAGAAATTACATTCTCTAAGGAGAAAACAACCATCAGTGAATCAACTTGACATAACCTAATGAAATGATGTAAAAATTTTAGTATGGGACCCCTAAAATGAAAATGCAAAGAGCAAATTTGATCCGTGATGGAAGTATGCAGATACTGACACTAACAGTATCCTTTGGGATCTTGGAACACACTGTCAATTGCCTGTATAAACTTATATATATTTATATTACTTAGCACCCCTTTAGTGATGACTTATCTCTCATGGACTCTTCTATTGACTTTCCTTAAAAAATACAAAACCCATTTCTTACTAGAAATGATCAACATTTTGGTCTGATTAGCACTTACTAGTGAGGTCTTTGACTTTCATGCATGTTGATGATGAATGATGTTTTTCCTTTCATAAAGTGTTTCTAGTTGGATATTGGCATCAAGATTACATCCCACATGTAAATATAGGGAGTCCCAAATGCAACACCGCATAGATCTAATAGAACTACATCCAATTTTATTTCTTCAATAAATTCAACTAATAACTTTGATTTTGCACTATTTGCTTATATTTATCTTTGCCTCCTTATTTATCTATCCCAACGGATACGGGCTAGTATGGCCATGAGTCTCCCGTCTTTGTTAGTTGGCTAGATCTACTACTATGATATTTTATTGTGATCTTGAGTGAAATAGAGCATCATTTTTTGTCTTCTTGAGCTGTATATTTATATGGAAGAGTTTGGGCATTTCATTCTCTTCATGTTGCTGAAGCCTAATTAGATTCACCTCATTCTATATTGATATACATAAAATATTCTCATCTATGTCCAAGTTGCTTTCCACTTGGTTCCTAAAATCTATGGCCATGAGATTTTTTTTCTTAAGTTCCTTTTTTTTGTTTTTTAGGTTTAGCATTGGATGAAATTTCCAACACTTCTCCTTTGTATGGCCATTAATGTGATAGTGGTTGCAGTGGTTGCTGTGATATTTTCATTGGTGTTTCGTGAGTGTTGTATTTTTGTCTTTCCCCCTTTCCAATTATTCTTCCCTTTAATTGAAAGCTTCATAGTCTATTATGAAACCAGCTCACAAAAATATAGAAAATATAGATCAATGACTTAGAAATCAACCTCTTCGAGGGGTCAACCTCCTTTACATTACGTAAATGAACAATTCTTGGATGATACAAATGACAAGACCTCCTTCCTACATATAGGGGTCTAAGGGGTCCCAATACAATCATAGCCTACATAACAATAATATTGTAGGGGCACAACAATAACAATAATGGGCTTCTATGCGACATAATAATAACAACATGGGGACTATATGGGCCTAATAATACAATAAGTGGGTTGGAATAATAACAATAGGGGGTTACACTAGTAGTATAGGGACCTAACATGCCCCTCACCTTCAAAAAGTTTTGTCCTCAACGCTTGAGTAGTTTTGGATGCTTCTATATAAAATTCTCATCCTCTGGTGTGGAATCTTCAACAGGTAAGTTCTTCCACTTGATGGGATATTCTAAAAGTGATCGATTTCGTAGTTGTCAATTTCTTTCTTTTTTTGTGACTGCTTCTGGTTCCAATATGATTTTTCCTTCCTCTTCAATTTCTGGAAATATTATTTGAATGATATATTCTCACCTATAACCTTCTTTAAGCGTGAAACATGGAAAACTGGGTGCACTTGGGAAGATGCATGAAGCTCCAATTTGTATGCCATAGTACCAATGTTTTGTAACACCTTGTATGGACCATAATATTTTGGTGATAATTAATTATCATTCTCAGGTTGCTTGAGGGACATTTGTTTGTATGGTTGTAGTCGTAGAAATACCCAGTCATCTACATCAAAACTTCTTTCACTGCGATGTTGATCTACCTATTGTTTCATTCGATTCTGCACCAAAGTGGGGTTATCCTTTAAAAGTTGGAGAACTTGTTATTGATGCTCGATGTGATCTTTCACTTCTTGAACCTTTTTCTTCTTGATATGTCCTTCTATATTGAGAGATTGAGGAGTGGTAATTCCTGCCAATGCATTACAAGATATGGTCAGATTCATTTCTTGATGCTCGACGTGATCTTTCACTTCTTGAACCTTTTTCTTCTTGATATGTTCTTCTATCTTAAGAGTTTGAGGAGTGGTAATTCTTGCCAATGCTTTACAAGATATGATTGGATTCATTTCTTATTTCTTTGGGGTTGGTTCCTGGTGTATATCCTCTTCCTATGATGTTTCTTGATCCTTTTATTCCTCCTCTTCACAATCTATGTAAAATAATTTCTTCTCGGTACACTTATGACCTTTAATGTATTTTCTATCACAATCGTAACAAAACACTTGTTCTCTTTTTTCTTCCAAATGTAGTGGTGTAAACCTTGTAGGTTGTGGAAGGGTAGGAGAAAAAACACTTCCATATTTATAGTTGTGAGTGGTAGGATTCCCTGTTTCCATAATTCCACTTTCAAATTTTCTTGCCAACCTGAATGCCTTCTCCAATGAATCAAGCTCCCAAAGATGAACCTCATGTTGAATGTTATCCTTTAAAGTCCCTATGAAGACATCAATCCTTTTCTTCTCTAGAATATCATTTACCCTTATATTCAATTTTTGGAATTCCTCAATGTGCTCTTCCACAATTGGCTAAGGAAGGTGCTGCTCTTTGTATACTCATAACATGCTATCATTTCCTCTATGAAAATTGACTAGGTGACAAGTGTTTTACGAGAACAAAGCCCTCTATACCATACAAACTGATTTTGTTCTAATTATAATGATTAAATATGTACCTTTTGTAACAATTGTACATCATGTAGATCAAAATATTCCTCCATCTGTAGTATCCAATTTACTGGATCCTTGCCATCAAACATCCTCATATTGATTTTTCTTGATTTTAGGAGCTCGCTATTGAAATGACTGTAACTTTGTAATTTCTAATCTCGAAGTTCTGAAATTGTGTCGTGTGGTATTTCTCTGAGTCTTCTTTCCAAACCTGTAAGTCAGATCAATATTGGATTCTCCAAGGAAGAGTTATGCTACATCTCCCACGATGACCCGATTATATACTAGTTCAGTAGAGCAAACTTGTACGAAGTTCCAACTGTCACTGTTTCAACCTTAAGACCTGCAACTAATACAAAGAAAAATATATGCCATCCTATTTTTGTTACATATTACAAAATTTCAATCTGATGCGTAGAGAGAAAGTTATGATGAGTTTCCAAAGGTCACCTCGTTGGAATGTAATTTGGGAGTCTACACAAACCCTAAACGTCTTGGACCATATCTCTGAAAATATAGAAAAACAATATCTGAAATTTGGGCCTGAGCTTCACCATGAGTTCAGCTCAAATGGGTTTTAATTTCAGAGTCTGAACTTGCATATAAAAGCAATTAAAGTGAAAATTCCAAGATGACCTGTTTGAGATGGAATTATGGATCTTGTAAAAACCCTAAATTCCTCAGATCATGTCTCCAAAAAGATACCAGGAAAATATTTGAAATTCAGACTCGAGGTTCAGAATGATTTCGTCTCAAATGGGTTTTGTTTTCTAGCTTCTAAAATGTCGTGGAGAAAACATTATAGTTCAAATTCCATGATGACATGTTTGGAGCAGCGAAACCCTAGAATCCAAAGCTCTGATACCAAATGTTATGAAACTAGCTTACAAAAAGATAGAAAAGATAGATTAATGACTTAGAAATCAGCCTCTTCGAGGGGGGAAACCTCCTTTACATTATACAAATGAACAATTATTGGATGATACAAATGAAAAGACCTCATTTATATAAGGTTCTAAGGGGTCCCAATACAATCAGAGCCTACATAACAATAATATTGTAGGGGCACAACAATAACAATAGTGGGCTTCTATGGGGCATAATAATAACAACATGGGGACTATATGGGAACTATAATGCAATAAGTGGGTTGCACTAATTATAATAAGGGGTTACACTAGTAGTATAGGGATCTAACATAGTCCTTCTTCTACTTTGACCCATTTGATTTCCCTTTCTGATGACCTACATGCTCTAGTCATTGTGCCCATAAATAAGCTTCGTCCACCAATTTAGGTTTACACAACATCACTTGATTTCACAAATAGTTTTGCAGACCCCCAAAAATACTTGAAGAGTGCATTTGTGTTCTTTAGGGAGATACATAGTATTATAGCTATCATTTTAAATTATGTGGTGTACTCTTATACACTATGCCATTGAATTTACCTAAAGTAATGCCACTAGATCCAATGATCCCCTACATATCTGATAGCATAAAATTGTGACTTTATAAGAGCCTTCAAATTCTCCCCCTTAGTCACTGGAGGATATCCTTTCAACCTTAATGTTTCCATGTGGACTTCCGACCAGGTTAGGGCATGGCCCTTTAATTTTAGATGAGAAAATGAAATATTATATTCTTCCTATATACAGTGAAAACTAAAATTAACTTCTAACTATTGCAACTAATGATTTAAATTCATTGCGTCAATGTAATCCCCAATTTTGAATTTTCATCTTAGGAGGTCAGCTGGATCCTTGGGATGGTGCTAAGCATAACAATTTTTTTCAATTCGAGCATTGGAGAAAATTTTGATGTGGGAGACATGAGGACTTAGGAGAATAGGAGAAATTAAAGCCTTAGTGGGATGTGGGGACCACAAAAAGGAGGCATTGCAACCCCTAAAGTTAACTCACACTAATGGAGGAAGAGAGAGAAAGAAAGGAGTGTGATTTAGTGGAAAATGGGTCCACCAAGGGAGAGAGGATCAATTTCTATAAATTAGGTAGGGAGGACACCATTTGGGTACTTTTTTATAAGTTTACAACTGGGTGTTCTATTTGCTTGAGCTACTCATCCCAATTAACACCTTGTTATTTAACACAAGGAGATTTCTGGGTGGAGAACTCACTCTTTCTTCAGTGGACCATGAGTACCACCATAGGAGAGAAATTGGGCATTTTGGAGCCATTTTGAAGCTAGGATAGGAATTAAGTTCTTAGGTTTGCATGTGGCCAAGATGTTGGAGAAATTCGCACTAGTGGGAGAGATAAGTTGTGGTGCAATAAAAATTCTAGGTAATTCAAAGAAGGTTGGGAAAGTCATCTGCTAGAGTTTTTGTGTCATTTGTAGGTGTTGGGATCAGGATCCCCCAAGGGCAGTTTTTGGGCTAAAAACTCGTGTTTAAGTCAATTTTTGTAATATAATTGTAAAGACTCCGCATTTTGTGGTCGCAGAGCATGAAGGTGTTATGTGTCAAAAAGGGTAGTCCACCCTTAGTTTTGTAATGTAAAGTCGGTTGTAAGAGATCTACCCATGGTTCGCAGACCATGGGATTGTATAAAAAGAGCTAAGCTCTAAGTAGTTTGAGAGACATATCATGACACACGATGGAATAGAGTCATAGTTTTGGAGCAAGAAGTCTAAGTTTTGGGTTGTAGCATAGGTAGAGGCTTTGCAGCTGAGTGTGCAGAGGTCTAGGGTAGAAGTCCGTAGTTGAGTGCGCGCACCCATGCACCTGTGTGCATAGGGTGGACAAAGTTTATAGACACTCGGAAGATCCTTGTTCTATTGATGCATCTGGATATTTTATGTATGAATTTCCTTTATTATGCTTATCAATGCGCGAACAAATGCTGTTACATTGAATAATTGAATGCAATTACAAATATCTATTTACGCGGTTTTAACCTTAAGTATTTAATGACATAAGAAAATCACTTAGATTAATTGAGGAATCTACACGGCATGTTGCCATAAGCAGTGCAAAAGTACTTGAGTAGCAAGTTAGGGTTGCGTGAAGGTTAATCGTACCCTTTTGCAGAGGTACGGAATGATGGAATAAAGGGCTCATCTTGTAAGCCCTAGACTAAAGCAACTTGTGCAAAGGCAGGAATAGAGGGAATGAAACAACATCACAACCATCTCAGGGTGCGGAAACTTGGTTCCAGCATCCCCCCATATGGCTTCGAGTGACACCTCAGTCCATACTCCACGGCTAATGCCGAAAGGGCTAGTATTGTAGGGATTTGTTTGGCTAATTAACACTAAACCTAGGTCAGGCCCCATCAAGCCAGCAAATGGTTTCGTTTCCGGGACCAAAATGTGCATAAGATATGTCTGATGTCGTATCACTGGAATCAAACTAAGAAAGAGATTGGAGACTGGTTGGATAGGAAGATCCACGAATTCACAATGCAAGATAATGGAAACCTATGATTGACAAAGGAATAGTGGTTGGAAAGATACTTGTATATAGAGATCCACGAGATATTTTTCTTCTCCTTCCTTATTGAGCTATACGAGTAGATCACGAAGCTAGTAGACAGCCAAGGAAGGTGGAAACTTGATGATCCTATTTTTTGGACCCCGGAGCTAATACATAAATTAGAAGCATCTAAGGAAAAGATCACCCACGTTGTCGATCATTGGCTCGATCGCGTCACAGGGGGATTTGTGATTGAATTCACGGTCGACACCTCAGTCAGCTACAGCGAGGCGGAGCGACACTTTCTCAAAGGACCATGAGGTAAGTATGTGAAATCTTTGAATACTTGGATTAAAATGCTATTGTGCGAAAAACGAGTTATGCAGCTACCTTGATGTGCATAACTACAGGAAGTGGAAAAAATTACAGGAACAAAGGACAAAAGGGTTTGGAGTATAGTTCGTTGATTTCACCTCTGCGAGATGACGAGGAAGGGATATCGAAGGTTTCTTCGTGAAGTGTTATTCAGTTAATAAGACAAGGATTCCCGCGAATACCACCTCTGCCCACACCATCTCCAACTTCACCACCATCATTGCCAACTTCACCTTACCACCTCCATGTCCACCGTAGTTTAGCATGGAAAACGCAGTGAAGCTGCCATTGTTCAAAGGCTTGGGGAATGAGCACCCAAATCAATTTTGGTTCATTGTGAAAGCTGTGTGGGAAGCTCAAGGTGTTACAGATGATCATATAAAGAAGGTGACATTCGTTAGTGCCCTGCAAGATCATGCGCTAACCTGGAATATCATGTACTCAAATGATAACCCAAATGCCGTAGTGACAGACATCCAGACAACACTGAATAGAGAGTTCAGTAGACCTAAATCTGAGGCACAATTGATTGTGGGATTTAAAGAGATCATGATGCAACCAAGTGAGATGCCTTGGGAACTAGATTAGAGGTTAAAATGTATAATCCGTGAAGCCAACATGAACTTGATAGATGGACAACATCGCGAGTGGTTTGTGGCTTCGCTACTACCACTTTTAAGGGCCGCACTGTCACAACAGAAGATAACAACTCAGGTGGAGGCCTTAGAGATTTCATTGAGACTGCATGAAACTCTGATGTAAGAATCAAAACCTGGGGGTTCAACAGATCCATGCGTAGTTGAAGAATCTATGCCTTAAGATGCAAAGTTTGAAGTAGGATAGGATGATTCAACCAGAGGTGTGTGAGGAGGTGTGGTGCCTGAAATGCAAGAGTAAGGGTCATGACAAGGACCATTTCCTGGTCTTTGAAAACTATATTGTAGGAGGAAGGCGCATGCCTTTAAGGCCAAAAGCTCAAGTAGGACCTAGCGTGATGCCTGCACTGTGGTGCGCTATCTGTCAGGTAGTAGGAAAACATGCAACAGATAACTGTCATATGCTACAGAAGTTTGTATACACACCGTAAAAACTGTTCTACAACTTTTGTAGGTCGGTAGGGCATGATGAGCGTAATTGTAGGAGTTATGAATTGATGATGGATAGAACTTCCACCTATAGGGTTCAGGCTGAAATGCAGCCCCTTGACTAGAGCGCAGGGATGGCTTGGACAGGATTTCGGGGGTGCCAATGAGGCCAAGGCAGAGGAGGACCTAGCCGATGTTGAGGAAAGTGATTTTCTATAATTGCAGAGGATGAGGACACTATTCTCACGATTGCACTAATCCAACACATCCATCGTGCAAGTATTGCATGTTGTTTGATCATAAAGCAAAAGACTGTCCTACGCTGATAGTTAGGATACGTGACAAAGGGGAGCTACCACCTCTAGCGACTCAGAGCCTGTAGATGATGAGGTATAAGCTAGGCGAAGAAGATCGGAACATAAGTATAGTGCTCAGGAGTGGAATCGTGACAGGAGATGACAAAGGGAAACAACCAGAAGATAGTGTGTGGGTCTGCAAATCTCCTGCGAAGGAAGCGAAGTTCGATTTGGAGCGCACCTCTGAAACTTTCATGGAAGCTAAGAAGAGCTTCATTGAGGCCTCCACCTTAGGAAGCAAGGATAAGCCTGATCAGGAGATGGACCCCTCTATGCTTAGAACTTTCCTGGAGACCTGTATGAAGTTACTGCACGATAGTAAGGCCATGAAAGGGTTACAAGAGCTCATCAATAGATGTGCTAGAACCGTGCTAGGTGAGACACACATAGTACGAAAGATTGGCAAACATAAAACAAGGACAAGACAGGAGATGATATTGACCTCGCAGATAGGAGAGTATGAGATGGATGAGGTCATTTTGAACTTGGGGTCAGATGTGAATGTCTTACCAAAGCAGACTTGGGAACGGATGGGGAGGCTTGTGCTGAAATGGTCTCTGATTCAGCTAAGGATGGCAAATCAGCAGAAGATCATCCCCATGGGACGAATGCAGGGGGTGACTGTGGATATTGAAGGTGCAAGCATGCTGGCTGACTTTGAAGTAATAGAGATAGTGGATGAAAAGAATCCCTATCCTGCGCTTCTGGGAATTGAATGGGATACCGATATGAACGGGGTAATCAATCTAAAGAAGCGAAAGATGATCTTCGAGATTAAATCACTGCACGTAACAATACCCCTAGATCCAACTAAAGGATTGGGCTATACTGAACCAGTCTAAGATTATTAGAGTGATGATGATCTAGATTGTATCTATAAGGTAACAATGAGAGACCAAGATTGGATAAATCCCACCATAGATGGACGAATTACATGGGATCATGAGATTTCTTGCACTTTGCACTCCGATGAAGAGATAGAATGCTCGTAGAATTAGCTACATGAAGTAACTACGGTTAATTGCAACATGATGACTCGATTGCTATGATGTGTGTCCTCAGAGGTAAGAAACCTACCTACTTATGATGTCCTGAATGAGGTAGATATCTTTTTGGATGCAATTGAAAGGGAGGTACCAGAAAAGCAATGCTTCTAGACATGGGACTGGGCATTCCACGCTATGCCCACAAGATGGTGGGGTACGCATAAAGGAAGCTTTGATGATTGGCGTGAATGTAGGAGGATGATGAGAACATGATTTGGGAAGCCTAAGATGCGAATGACAGACAAGTATGATGAGCAGGATGATCCGCATGTGCATTTGGCCAAATGAACCTAGGCTTGTGAGGGAAAGCCTCAACTGGAGTGGGTACATTTGTTCTCTCACACCCTAGATGTTGTCCCAATGGATTGGTACGTAGAAATAGAGCTCCTCCATGGTACAGGTGAGTGGGATGTTCTGCACAAGGGCTTTGTGATGACATTTAGTTTTGAAGATGGGTTTGACTGTACTGATGAGGCACTACAAGAAGTGAAAGCAGCTATCTTTCGGATACCACAGGATCCTTTGGAACTGGTTCAGCCTGAGTGGGCTACTCATCTAAGTCGCGTGCTTCAATGCTATAGCGTGACCGCTGAAGAAGAATATGAGGATCCATGGAAAATTAACATTCCAGAAACAGAAGGTCATCGCGAGGTTAAAGGACCATAGATTGAGAACCCTGATACAACTGTGCCATTGAAAACAAAACAATTGAACATTGGTATAGAGGCAGAACCCAAATTCACAAAGATTGGAGACTACTAGGACAATGCGATGGTGGATAAGGTCAGTGAATTTCTCCACGAATATCAAGACTTATTCCCTACCAAGTTTACGAATCTAAAAGGGATAATCGAGGACCTGGGAATAATGAAGATTACATTGAAACCTGACGCAAATCCAGTTAAGCAAAGACCTTACTGTCTCAATCCAAAATATAAGGAAAAGGTCCACTTAGAGCTAGACAAGATGCTCGTGACCGATATCATTGAGACTGTGGAGGAATCTGACTAGGTAAGCCCAATGGTGGTGCAAGAAAGAAGTAGGAGGATGAAATAAGGATATGCATGGATCTCAGACAATTGAATGATGCTTGTGTGCATGATCCTTTTCCGACTCCGTTCATTGATGAATTTTTGGACACTGTAGGTGGCGAGGAAGCATATTCCTTCACTGATGGGTTCTCTAGGTACCACCAGATCAAAATCGCGCCAAAGTATAAGAGCAAGACAACCTTCATGGCTAAGTGGGGTTGTTTTCAGTACACTATCATGCCATTTGGATTAAAGAATGCGCCTGCGATCTTCTCACGCGTAGTTGTTGTTTCGTTCAAGGAATTTATTCATAAGTTCTTGTAGGTATATTTTGATGACTGGACTATATTTGGGCCGGTTAAACGCCATTTAGCGAGGTTGCGCCTAATGCTGGATACCTGCCGAAGATACCAGATCACGCTCAATCTCAAGAATTGTCTGCTTTGTGTTCCATTTGGGAACCTGTTAGGGAATGTGGTTTGTAGACAGGGACTGATGGTAGATCCCACGAAGGTAGTGGTGATATTGAACTTGGAAGAACCAAGGAGTGTGAAACAGTTGCGCGATACCCTGGGACATAAAATATACTACAGGAAGTTTATCAAAGGCTATGCCCAGATCACTGCACCTATGGAGAAATTGCTGAAGAAGGATGTCACATTCTGCTAGAATGAAGATTGTAAGAAGAGGTTGGATATATTGAAAGAAAAGATGGTCATCACGCTGATTCTAGTCTTCCCAAACTAGAAGAAAGAGTTTCATGTGCATGTCAATGTGTCATGTATATCATTGGGAGCAGTACTGACATAGGATGGCGAGGAAGGCTTGGACCATCCTATCACGTTTGCAAGCTGAAGATTACCCAAAGTGGAGAAGAACTATTCCACAACTGAGCGTGAGGGGCTAGCTATGGTGTATGTGCTCTAGAAGTATAGGCACTACTTGTTGAGAGATCACTTTAAGATGCATATGCATCACTCTGCGCTGAAGTACCTAGTCAATAAGCCTGTGTTGGGGGGGGGGTTGAATCTGCAGGTGGAGGAGTACGATTTTGAGGTTATTGTGAAGCCTAGACGACTGAACACAGAACTAGACCATCTATCACACATCGAAACAGGGGAGGAACCTACTAACTTGGAAGAAGGATTTCCAAATGCACAACTATTTGCAATGCGCGTCATGGATGGTCATTTCGAGGATATCATACACTTCCTAATGATAGGTACTACACTAGAAGGGTACGCTCCCCAACAAAATAAGGAATTAGTGGTGTGCATGGCAGATTTCTTTGCCATTGCTGGGAATCTGTACAAGATGGGGACTGATGAGATATTGCGACAGTATATAGCTAAGTTCGAAAGGAACAACATCCTCATAGGAACTCATGGGGGTGCCACGAGAGGACATTATGCAAGAAGAGCAACTGCGTAGAAGATTCTACGTGTAGGGTTGTGGTGGCCAACCCTCCATCAGGATTCAAAAGCATATTGCAAGGCATGTGATGTGTGTCAAAGAACCATCACATCATTGCAGAGGGATGAGATGCCTTTGAATCCACAAATGACATTGCAAACCTTTGAGAAGTGGGGAATAGATTTTGTGGGACCTATTTAGCCACAATGAAAGATAGGAGCAAGGTATATTATCACTACAATAAAGTATTTGACTCATTGGGTGGAGACACAGCCTGTGAAGGATTTCACAGGCGCAATCACTGCAAAATTCCTCTTTTAGCATGTATTGATGTGATTTGGATGTTTGGAGATCTTGATGAGTGATCACGGTACACACTTCTTGAATGAGATGATTAGTGCGCTGACACAAGAATTTCAAGTATACCACCAGAAAAGTGCACCTTATCACCCACAGGCTAACAGGAAAGTGGAGGCGTTCAACAAAGTGATCAAAAGCATGCTGACCAAGGTTTGCAATGCTCAACAAAGTGATTGGGACCTACGCATACCTGTAGTATTATAGGCTTATTGAACGACATGCAAGAAGTTGACTGGACAAACCCCTTTTAGGCTCTTCTACGGTGTTGAAGTGGTAATTCCCATGGATTATGTTGTGCCTAGTCTACGCATAGCAACGCTTGTAGGTATGGAGGATCGTGGAGCCCTAGAGGAGAGGCTCGCACAACTGGATGAACTGGAGAATGAGAGATTTTTAGTTGGATTTCATCAACAGGTCCAAAAGCAGCACGAGAAGGCATGGCATGATCAACATATTAAGGTGCACACATTTAAGGTAAATGACTTGGTTTTTCTATTTGATAGTAAGTTTGATAAATTTCCAGGAAAATTCAGGATGCACCGATTAGGGCCCTATGTCATTAAGGAAATTGCCAATGGAGGAGTGGTACAACTAGTCAAATTAAATGGAGAACCCTTCCCCAGAAAGGTGAATGGCAGTCACCTGAAGCCATACACTGGCGGTCCAACCATGTGACTAGATGAAGGTGGCACAGTCTTAGCACTCCAGGAAGCTGAAAGGAGGCGTGGGACTATAAACTACATTGCATGGGTTGGGGAGCTGCGCGATTGGAAGATGGTGCGAAGTAAGGAAGTGTCACTGGGTTCGCAGTAGCATGGAGGGTGTTGCGCTACCCAGGGAGAAATCACACAGGTTGGATGGAAAGTGACCATAAAAGTCAATGTTCATGAAAAGACATCAGAAGTGAGGCCAAATGGAGCGGGCGACTGACATTTAAGACGTAATTTATGGCTTAGATCCTTGAAAATATACCGACAATCTGCCATTAATGAACCGATTTTGTGGGAAACGGTCAGATTTGAATTCAAAATTCCCTATAAATTACAAGTGGTTGTCCAGCAAGAAACAATTAGCATTTTGAGTATTTAGCTGTTGAGCTCTAAGGCGCCTATGGACCCAGAGTTTTTCGAGGCTCTCACATAGACTCCTGCATTTGCGAATTTGCCTGAGACATTACGAGAACTGATAGAGAGTGTTATGTCATCACCCCCAGAAATTATCAATACACAACAAGTAGTAGAAGAGCCGACACAAGAGATGGAGAAATAGGAAGAAGTAGCTTCTCTAGAAGTAGATGCTCCAGAAGTAGCCAAAGTATTGCCGGAGGTCCCTAAATCCCGAGAACGCTAAGATTGAAGCCAACCCCAACCAAAGAAACTGTAAACGATAAGAAGGGCAAGCAACCTGCCATACTAGTGCACACCTTGCCAAGTTGAAACTCACCAAAGCCTACTGCCGAGGAGAAAGGGAAGGCTATAAACCTATAAGTAGAGGAGGATGATATTGAAGACATCCCAATGGAAGATGAGGATGTGGGAGTGGAAATAGAGGAGGTTGAAGCAAGGGTGCAGACCCTATTACACGGTTTCCATAGTATGTCCCTCTGCGCAAGCCTAAATCCAAGGTCCCAAAGGACATCGATGAGAGTAAGACTCCCCTGCACACCCCCCTGCTACCAGATGAAATTGCTTTCGACGGTCTGCGTTTCGCATGACTGCTGATATTAAAGCTAGAAGACTCGGACTTGGCTGACCAGGAAAAGTTACCACACCTGGTGACCGAGCAGTTGATGTGCCACATCATAGATACCAATACAGGAATGACATCATTGGAGGCATGGCTCAAGGGAGTAGAGAAGGCAGGGTTGCTCAACCTGCTCTAGGTGCCACACTATAACCACACCTCGGTGACAGTTCTAGTCATTAAGAAAACTATTGTGCTTGGTGCATGATGGGTGTATGTGGCTGGAGGAGTTGATACCCATCATAGATATGTTGATTTAAAGAATAAAGCACCTGCCGTATATAGGCGAGAATCCAGCAATGATCTTTGGTGGCAAGGGTGGTGAGTAGGCTCTCGTAGAATCAATGAAGGAGAAATTCAAGTTGGTGAAGAAGCCACGCAGGTACACTATCTAGGGAACTACCAGGAATGATGGTTGTTCCCCAGTATGGTTGCCAATTTGTTATACAGAATTTATACCTATGGATAAGTACATCTTCCCTAAGTGGGTAGCTACACATAGAACAACATAATTAAAGATGTTTAATCTTTTCCTACAATAGACAAATAAGATAAAGGAACCTACTTTTGATCCTTTGCTTCATTTGATCTCCTTTGAATTGCTCTCGTCGCTCTTGCTCAAACTAAATTTGCTCAATTGGTACTTGTCAACATAAACAGAAGACAACAACAATCAAAGCATATGATCTATCTACTGTAAACAAATGGAATCAACAACATTTGAACATACATTCATCATATGTATAGACAAAAGTATTGGAAATGGAACAAACAACTTTATTGATTGATAGAAGGAGAGTTACACCCAATGTGGTTCGATCCCATGTCACTCATCCAGCTTAGTCCAAACCCTCATCACACCAATAACACATCAATCCAGCAACATAAATTACTTGACAATGATTTCAAGTCTCAAACCAACAATATTTCTCTATATGTCCAAGTTCTAGCCTCCAGGTCACTATGATGAGTGGTCAATTTATAGGGAAATGCAAGTGGTTTTTGTCATAAATAGGGCATTGAATGGTTTTCTATAATTGGATAGTTAGTTTCCATGGAGAAAGGGATGAGAGGATAGAGGGTTGGATGATCCAGAGACTATCCAAAATCGAGCTCATAGGATGAGATAAGAGTTTGGCATCATTTTAGAATGCTCTAGAATAAAGGAATATTCCTATAATCCTATGTCAATTCCGTTCATCCTCGCCCAATG
>APFE030386689.1:38018-49977 GCA_000404065.3 Pinus taeda | reverse complement strand
TTTGACAGGTTTAAAGAATTTAAGGCTCTGGTGGAAAATCAGACAGAGAAGAAGATAAAGGTACTGAGGACAGATAATGGTGGAGAATTCTGCAGCAGGAAATTTGAAGAATTCTGTAAGAAGTGTGGTATAGCACGGCAGAAGACTACTCCATATACACCTCAGCAAAATGGAGTCGCAGAAAGAATGAACAAGACGTTGATGGAAAGGACAAGAAGCATGCTTATTGGTGCCAGGTTAGGACAGGAATTTTGGGCAGAGGCGGTGGATACTGCATGTTACCTAGTCAACAGGTCACCTTTATCAGCGTTGGATGATAAGACTCCACAAGAAGTATGGATTGGTAAGAAACCCTCTCTTTCACATCTGAGGGTATTTGGATGTGATGCATATGTACATGTTCCAAAGGAGAAACGAACCAAGTTGGATAGTAAATCTGAAAAGTGCATCTTTATTGGGTATAAGGATGGTTTAATGGGTTATAAGCTTTGGAACCCAGTCACACGGAAGGTTGTGTACAGTCGAGATGTGGTGTTCAGAGAGGTGAAAGATGTTATTAAACATGAAGTCCAACCAAAGGAACCTGTGAAGATAGAGTTTGAACTAAAGGAGGAAGAATCAGACTCTGTAGCAGAGGAGGAATCAGAAGATGAAGAGCCACAAACTCCGGCTGTGAGAAGATCAGCTCGAGAAAGAAGGCAGCTAGAAAGGTATAGTCCATCTGCTTTCGGTTCAAACTTTGCTTTGTCTGTTATTGATGATGATCCTAGAACTGTGAAGGAAGTAGTGGATTCAGAGGATGGAAAACTCTAGAAAGAGGCCATGGTTGATGAAATGGCATCTTTGCACAAAAATGAGGCTTGGGATTTGATGGAGTTGTCGGCTGGAAGGAAACCCATTGGCAGCAAATGGGTGTTTAAATATAAGACAAATGTAGAAGGGAAGGTGGAGAAATAGAAAGCTCGGTTGGTAGCAAAAGGTTATTCCCAGGTGCCGGGAATTGATTTTAGTGATATTTTTTCTCTTGTTGCCAAGGTAACTTCTATTAGATTACTTTTATCTGTTGCTACTATTTCTGATTTTGAGGTAGAACAAATGGATGTGAAGACAACATTTGTTCATGGGGATTTGGAAGAGGAAATCTACATGAAGCAACCTGAAGGATTTGCGGTGAAGGGTAAGAAAGAACTGGTATGCAAGTTGAAGAAGTCCCTGTATGGGTTAAAACAGTCACCAAGGATGTGGTATCAGAAATTTGATACATTTATATGGGGACTTGGCTTCACCAGAAGCAAAGTAGATCACTATGTGTACTTTAAATTAATTGGTGACCGTGTTATTTATCTGGTCTTGTATGTGGATGATATGTTGCTGGTTGGAAATGACAAAGAAATTATCCAGGGTTTGAAGATCCAATTGTCCTCCAAATTCGACATGAAAGATCTCGCTGCTGCAAACTATATTTTGGGCATGGAAATTAAAAGAGATAGGGCAAAGAGGAAGCTCTAGTTAAACCAGAGGAAGTATGTCGAGACAAAACTGCAAAGGTTTAATATGCAGGATAATAAACCGGTGAACAGTGTCCCAAGACATAAGAAGAGGAAGAAGACATGTCTCGTGTTCCATATGCAAGTGCAGTCGGTAGCTAGATGTATGCAATGGTCTGTACTAGACTAGACATTGCACATGCAGTGGGAGTATTGAGCAGGTTTATGTTAAAACCAGGGAATGAGCACTGGACAACAATGAAGCGGGTTTTCAGGTATTTGCGTGGCACTAGTGATTATGGTTTGTGCTACCAAGGAAGACTAGGATTGGATAGAGTGTTGGATATTCATGGCTTTGTTGATGCAGACTGGCGGAGATTTGAATCAGAGAAGATCTACAGTGGGTATGTGTTTAACCTATTTGGGAGTGCAGTCAGTGGATGAGAAAGAAACAATCTGTAGTGGCACTATCACTATAAGGAGAATACTGGCAGCCACTCATGCAAGCAAGGAAGCAGTTTGGTTGCAGAGATTGTGTTCAAGTATGGGGTTAGTACAGGGAGCTATAAGGATACACTGTGACAGCCAAAGTGCAATTTTCTTGGCAAAGAACCCTACTTATCATTCAAAGGCAAAGCACATTGATGTTCAATATCGCTTTGTGAGGGATATGATAGAAAAAAAAAGGTGTTGTTGGTAAAGGTGGACACTTTGAAGAATACTGCAGATGCATTGAAAAAATCTATGAGATCTGAGAAGTTATCTTTGTGTAGAGAAACAATGGGCATTTCAGGGCTTTAAAAATGACTAAGCTCTCCTGTGGCCCCTTGTGGAAAGAAAACAACAAGTGGGAGATTGTTGGGTTGTATTATATTCTTTCCACGACTAACCTATGTAGTGAAATGGGGGGTTAGAGGGGGCGTAGAGCCCCCCCTGCATTGCGCTGATTGTGCAGCGGGGGGGCGACAGCCCCCCTTTATGGGGTCCGGGGCAGCGCCCCGGGAAATTTTTTTTTGGACCCTATATTAGGTTGGGCGAACCTACCTATGGTTTTTGGTCCATGGTTTTGGACGCGATGGTTTTCAGTCCATGGTATTGGATGCTTTGGCATGTATAAATATGTATTGTAACATTGAAAGGAACATAATGAAAAATCACGCTGGTAGTCCCGGTTTTGGGATCCAGGGGAAAATCTCTGTGCATATGTGTTTTATGTGTTATGCTCTCGCATTAATTATTTTCTTTGTTTTAGAATTCGTATGCAAGTAATTTCTGTACAGGGTTAAAACCTACATCTGTAAAATTCATGGAATTAAAAGAGAATTCTCGGCTGCTAGAACATCTCAGCAAAATGGGGTAGTTGAAAGAAGAAACCGAACAATCCAAGAAATGGCAAGAACTATGCTATTAGCAGCAGACTTACAACCTAGATTCTGGAGAGAAGCAGTAGGGACAACTGTCTATACACTGAATCGAACTCAATTAAGACCAAATTGTGAAAAAACTCCTTATGAGCTATGGAATGGAAGACCTGCTTCGGTAAAGTATTTCAAAATATTTGGAAGCAAGTGCTTCATAAAAATAAATGATAGTTCACCTGGAGAGTTTGATTCTCGGGTTGATGAAGGGATATTTCTTGGATACTCTACACAGAGCAAGGCTTACAAGTGCTACAATTATCGACTGAAGAAAATAGTGGAAAGGATTGATGTAAAGGTTGATGAAGAACTTCCAGTAAAGGAAATTGAAGAACATGAAGATGACTTTCTCATTGAAGAAGAAGAACCTAAAGAAGAAGAGATAGATGATGAAGAAGAAGAAGAGAAAAGAGAACCACCTCATACCCCTTCAAAGATGAAGTATGTCAAAAGATATCATCCAGAAGAACAGATCATTGGCGATAGAGATGAAGGTGTGCAGACCTAAAGAATGATAACAACCTCACTTAAGAGAAAAGTCATTGCCCTCCTATCTATGATAGAACCAAAAAAATTTGCAGAAGCAAGGATCCTCATTGGGTAAAAGCCATGGAAGAAGAAAAGTCCCAAATTGAGAAGAACAAGACATGGGAGCTGGTAACTCATCCAAAGGACAAAAACATAATAGGAACCAAATGGGTGTTCAAAAATAAAATGAATGAGGAAGGACAGGTTATCAGAAACAAGGCAAGACTTGTCTGCAAAGGCTATCCACAAATTGAAGGAATTGACTTCGAAGAGACATTTGCACCAGTGGCCCGCATGGAAGCTATCAGGATGTTCTTAGCATTTTCTTGCTCAAAAGGATTCAAAATCTATCAAATGGGCGTGAAATCAACATTTCTAAATGGGGAACTGAAAGGGGAAGTCTACATGGAGCAACCAGGAGGGTTTGATATAACGGCAGGAAAGGACTTAGTTTGTAAGTTAAAGAAGGCTTTATATGGGTTGAAACAAGCTCCTAGAGCTTGGTATGCAAGACTGGATCACTATCTACAACAACAAGGCTTCAAAAAGGGAGTGGCTGGAAGTAATCTATACATAAAGACGGATCAAGGTAAGTTACTAGCTACTCTTGTTTATGTCGATGATCTGATTTTTTCTAGTAATAATGATGAAATGAGAAATGAATTTTCTCAAAACATGTCAAAAGAGTTTGAGATGTCAATGATAGGAGAGCTGCCCCACATCCTTGGACTTAAAATATCTCAAACTAGAGCAGGATTAGGTATATCTCAAACTAGATATCTAAAAGACATGCTAAAAAAATATGGAATGGAGGATTGTGCACCCATGAGCACACCTATGACCACAAACTACAAATTGAGCAAAGATGATAACTCCCCTCTAGTAGATGCAACTCATTACAGGTCAATGATTGGAGCCCTTCTATACTTAACAGCTACACGACCAAACATAATGCAAGTAGTAGGAATGGTGGGAAGATTTCAATCTGCTCCCAAACAATCCCATTTATTAGCTGTAAAAAGAATTATTAGATATATGAAGGGAACTTCTGATTTCGGTCTTTGGTACCCAAAGAACTCAACATTGACTGTAACTGCATACACTGATGCTCATTGGGCTGGAAGTATAGATGATCGGAAAAGTACTAGTGGAAATGAATTCTTCCTAGGAGACTGTTTGGTATACTGGCTCAGCAAAAAACAGTCATCCATATCATTATCCACAGCCAAAGCCGAGTATATTGTGGTAGCAGACTGCTTTTCTTAGATATTATGGATGAAGGAAGCTCTAAAAGATCTCGACATATGTACAGATCAACCACTTTTCGTCTATTGTGACAACACAAGTGCTATCAGTCTCAGCAAAAATCCAGTGATGCACTCAAGAACCAAACACATACCAATCAAGTATCATTTCCTTCGTGAACAAGTAGCTGAAAAAAACATCTTCCTAGAATATATCAGTACTAAGGAGCAGATAGCTGATATTTTCACAAAACCTCTTCCTCGAGAAGCATTCGAACATCTGCGTCAAAAGATGGGGGTTATTTGTTTATCATCACTCAAGTTCATTCATAAAGATGTAGTAGGACAGGGGGAGCAGTTTGATAGGGGGAGTCCATATGCATTCCTTTTCCATTGATGCCAAAGGGGGAGAGAGCAAAAGAATATTGCCATCAATAACAAAGGGGGAGATTGTTGGACACAGATTGTCATTGATGTCAATATGGCAATATTTGAGGAGCAGACGGAACGGAGCAAAGAGGAGTAGACGGAACGGAGCCAAGAGGAGCAGACAAAGCCAAGAGGAACAACAGAATAGAGCCACCAGAGGAGCAGATGGAGACGAGAGGAGAAAATATGCCACATATAACACTATTGGGAGCCATCAGAGGAGAAAACACACACACATATATATATATATATATATATATATATATATATATGCATGCATTTAAACACTATCGGGAGTCCATTAACACTATTGGCAGCCAAAAAATGTGCATATATGACAAATAAATAGAGTTAAAGGAGCGGAGAAATATACACTATCGGAGGTGGAGCACTATATAATATCAGAGAAATCATATTGGCGGGTTCTATTAAGTGTCACCCCCAAAACCTCCGATTGTGATAATGTACGTGGACCTGATGCGACATTGTGTTATGGTTAAATGCAATATTGCATCCACCATATCGAGACTCTCACATCGCAATACCCAAAGGAATGTCCTCCTACTATGCACCGATTGTGATGAACCATTGCAGACCCGACGAGTATATCAACTACTGCTTAATATCATATCGCATCCGTAGCGATCGTAAGTCTTAAAGGGATAGTGCTATAATCTGCTGACTGCGATAGAGGTACGGACCCGATGGACTCATCAAAAACAGTTTATATAATATCACGTCCAGCAAAGGAATCAGCCATCGAAAATCGACTATGTTATGTGCGAATCTCCAGAAGTGGCGATTGCGATAAAAGGATGATGTGGCATGTGGGACCTTTATATTGTTATAGTCTCGTTTATATGGTTTCCGTGAAGTAATAAGTTTGTGAATAAAAGTTTCTATGACATATATATTTTTCATTCCATGGTGATAGGAAGAAGTCATATATATATATATATATATATAGATATATATATATAATATATATATGTTGAAACGCCTCATTTCTGGAATTGATATCGGACATCTATATTACAAACAAATAACAGTTCACGACTTGTGAACTTGAAAAAAAAAGGGACCTCCTTGATAATTTTTCAATAAGCATTAATTCTATTGTAATTCGGCCCCTCTTCCTCTTGAACATGTCCCGTGAAGCATTGGTTAATTCGAGCGCAGAGGAAGCTAAAGCGAATGGAGGAGGGAAGCCAGAATGTCAAGTGAGTGTTGAGGAAGCCAAAGCTCAAGCGAGCGAGGAGGAAGCCAAAGAGCCAGCGAGTAAGCGGAAACGAATGGACAAAGGCATGAGAATGTATAAAACAAAAAAATAGAGAACTGTTGTTGCTGTTGGTGTGGTGAAGAGCCAAAGTGTGAGGTAGTAGAAGAAACATATGTTGTAGAGGCAGTAGTAGTAGCATAGGCAGGAGAGAAAGAGTGAGACAATCTCAGCTGAATAGAGTGCAACAACATATTTGTTTATACCAAAGTTGGGTTGGAGCCTCAGAATTGAACAGGACTGAATTCATTGGAGGTAGGTGCTCCTAAGTGCAGAACCACTGCAAAATAGAGTTGGTGCTCTGGAGGTTGGAGCCTCGCTGAATTCCAAGTTGGAGCTTGGCAACTGTTGAGTCTTGAAAATGTCATTCATTTCCATTACACTTTCACTATTATGTCCATTATATCACCTCCATTTCACTACTATGTCACCACATTCATCCTACTTTCATTATCATTGGGCCACATTTATGTTTTTCCAAACTTTATTAATTCTAATCCTTTTAAGTGAATTTGTGGTTAAAAATTAGAAAATAATGTGCATATGCTTATACCTAACAAATGGGTTGAGATTGTTGACATGTGTAGGTTGAAAGGAGGCTTCTAGAAGACCCTTATGTGGTACTCTAAAGCTAAATTCGAATTTGAGTGCAAAAAATCATGGGATCATGATGATATGTGTCACATCTCTTAATTGTATTGTAAGTCTAAGAAGACATGTGTCTTATCAGTTCCTATTTTGATTAGGACTCTAGAGGTAGAGGGAGAGATTCATGGACTCTCATTAATGAGATGGCTTCTCATCTTTTTGTATAAATAGGAGATCTGTCTCCTCAATTGTTAGTTAGCTTGGCTTGGCTTTTAGTTCTTTAGCTTGGAGTTTGCAGTTCTTCCTTGATGGCTTTTGAAAGCTTTAGAGAGCTTTGTTGTACTTTGTGATTTTGAAGAATTTGAATAAAGATTTGATGTTCCCAACATGGAAGGAGATGTGAAGTAGATGTCATGGAGCATATTAGAATGTAAGGTAGAGTAGATTTCATTTTGTAATTTTCCTTTGATTTTATTATGTCATTTGATTTCTTTCGAGTTTGATAGATTAGATTTTTCATTCATGCAATTTTAATTCATGTAAGTGTGTTCAATCGGTTGATTGTAGATTAGTTTTTCTTTACATGTTTTTGCATCAAATAGTGACATGAGATTTGCCTCTCTGCTGACTTTGTTTTTTTAGCTTTTCAATTTCATTTATGCTTTGGTTTTAGTCTTGTTCATTTGCTTTGTTAAGTTAGTTTAGAAATCAACTCACTCATGTCATTGATGATTACCTCCGAAAGCCATAGCGAGACTAATGGCGAGGGGTCAGAATATTGAGTCTTGAAAATGTCATTCATTTCCATTACACTTTCACTATTATGTCCATTATATCACCTCCATTTCACTACTATTCACCACATTCATCCCACTTTCTTTATCATTGGGCCACATTTATGTTTTTCCAAACTTTATTGTTTCTAAGCCTTTTAAGTGAATTTGTGGTTAAAAATTAGAAAATAATGTGCATATGCTTATACCTAACAAATGGGTTGAGATTGTTGACATGTGTAGGTTGAAAGGAGGCTTTTAGAAGACCCTTATGTGGCACTCTAAGGCCAAAATCGAATTTGAGTGGAAAGAATCATGGGATCATGAGGATATGTGTCACATCACCTAATTGTAATGTAACTCTAAAAAGACATGTGTATTATCAGTTCCTATTTTGATTATGACTCTAGAGGTAGAGGGAGAGATTCATGGACTCTCATTAATGAGATGGATTTTCATCTTTTTGTATATAAATAGGAGATCTCTCTCCTTCATTTGTTGGCTTATTAGTCTTAGTTCTTAAGCTTAGCTTGGCTTGGCTTTTAGTCATTTAGCTTGGAATTTGTAGTTCTTACTTGATGGATTTTGGAAAGCTTTAGAGAGCTTTGTTGTACTTTGTAATTTTGATGAATTTGAATAAAGCTTTGATGTTCTTAACATGGAAGGAGATGTGAAATAGATGTCATGGAGCACATTAGAATGTAAGGTAGAGTAGATTTCATTTTGTAATTTTTCTTTGATTTCATTATGTCGTTTGATTGCTTTCAAGTTTGATAGTTTAAATTTTCCATTCATGCAATTTTAATTCATGTAAGTGTATTCAACCAGTTGATTGTAGATTAGTTTTTCTTTACATGTTTTTGCATCAAATAGTGACATAAGATTTGCCTCTCTACTGACTTTGTTTTTTTAGCTTTTCAATTTCAGTTATGCTTTGGTTTCAGTCTTGTTCATTTGCTTTGTTAAGTTAGTTTAGAAATCAACTCACTCATGTCATTGACAGTTACCTCCGAAAGCCATAGTGAGACTAATGACGAGGGATTGAAATATGAATGCTGTGATTTGGTTTACTTTTCTGCAATTAGATATTGGATTGCTCATTTCATTGACGGTTACCTCTGAAAGCCATAGCGAGACTAATGGTGAGGGATTGAAATATGAGCGTGTAATTTGATATTAGTTTTAATTTTATGCGAACAGATATCAGATTGCTCAAGTTGTTTATAATTACCTCCGAAAGCCATAGCGAGACTAATGGCGAGGAGTTAGAATATGAGTTGATGTAATTTGATTTTATTTTTACTTTACTTGCAATTTTTGGATTTCTTTGAGTGCAATAGCTTAATTCATTTCTCTTGTAGTTAGACAGCAGTAGAGACAATGATTTCATGATCAATATTTCATCTTTTGTTTGATTTAAGTAGCTGCATATTTACACTTTTGTTTAAGTACTAATTCCATCAATAACATGTTTTAAGATCTTTTGAAGTGCTAAGTTTTGGAAGTTACCATTAGGGACAAACCTTGTCTTGAAATCTATATACATATTTGACCTTTAAAAGTATTCTTAAGACCTTAGAATAGGATTTCCATCTGCATTAGATACTTTAGGAGATCAACAAAAACAAAACCCCAAAACAAAATAAAATCTATAAAACAACGAAGTAAGAAAAATGTTAACTAAGCACATATGGTGCACCACACTTCATCAGTTTATGATACCCGGATTGATAATTTATGTAGAGCAATTTAAGACGTTGAATTGACTAGACATTTTTGGCGCCATTGCCGGGGAAGTGTAATTAGGAGACCTTATTTCTTACATCTAAAAAAATTAATAATTCTTGAGTATGCTCTCCTCCTGCACTTCGTGTGATCTGGAGGATCAGAAAAAGGATTGTTAAGTAAAAAAAATTAATAATTCTTGAGTATGCTCTCCTCCTGCACTTTTTGTGATCTGGAGGATCAGAAAAATGATTGATATGTAAAAAAAAAAAAGAAAAAAAGAAAAAAAAGGAGACAAAATAAACTTCATCATTTCAATTGATTCAATAAAAAAAAAAAAAAAAGAAATCCAACTGCTTTGATAGGTTCAAATTGTCCAAAATTGACTGGTTATGGTTTGTAATGGTCCTCGAAACTCTGTATCCTGTTCAAATAAGGTTTTGCAACTTAGCTGTGGAATGTAGCTTGATTTCGCAGCTAGTTGAGAATTCCACAACTGATTTCAAGGTTTAGCAGGTTACAGGCATCCAATGAAGAAACCGACCACATGGGCATCTCCAGAATTGTCCCGACATGGATCCTATCCTACTCACCCAGTGCAAATCAATAAAAAAACCAGCTTAAGACCTTAGTCAAAGTCCTGATTTCAATTCATTTACCTTGAAGCCTTTGCTGCTTTCCAAAATGGACTTAAGCTCATCCTTCATTTCCTAGGCTTCACTAGGTAAGCCTGAGCATCGCCTAAATAAAACATCTAGTTGTTTAAAAAAAAAAAATATGTTACAAATACAATGAATTCTCCCAGCCTTCATGTTTCTTTAAAAAACTTGACTAAAATACCCTCCTGATTGACAATTTTCTAGATTGCGTTCAGATTCATCCAATACGTAGCAAACCTGTGAAAATATCTTGTATTGCTGTAAGCTTTATTTTTTCCAAACTTTATTAATTCTAAGCCTTTTAAGTGAATTTGTGGTTAAAAATTAGAAAATAATGTGCATATGCTTATACCTAACAAATGGGTTGAGATTGTTGACATGTGTAGGTTGAAAGGAGGCTTCTAGAAGACCCTTATGTGGCACTCTAAGACTATTATAGACATTTTTGGGCACTTCAACCCCAATCATGAATGTCCATAAACTGAGGACTCCTAAGTCCCTAAAAGTGTTGCTTCACTGCCTAAAGGAACAAGGTCAGATGATTACATCATCTCCCAGAAGTTCTCCATTAAAAACTGCTCATAAATGGTAAAAAATGGACCATACTGAAACCCCAGTGCAGAGGGTGCGATGTATATCACCTTCCCAGTGTATAGGGTGTGATGCATACTGAATGTCTCCTTTGTAGGGTGCGATGGTCGGGAATGGACAAATGGCAGGGACAAAATGCGAGGCGGAAGACCATGGAATCTTCCAGAAGCTTCCTCTCTGACACTTGCCTCTCTATTTTCGACTAGGGATGAGTAAGAGATCATCATTCTCCAAGTGGAAGAAGGAACTATCAGAGAGAGGACACTAATCAAGACCCCAGAAGATGACTCACCTCCCTATAATAATCTATATATGGATCCCTCATCACAGAGATCCAGAGGCTGGAATTTTGTATCTTATAGAGAAGTGTTGTTGGTTTTCTGGTGTAATTTTATAGTGTTGGGTGATCTAAGCTTTACCTGAGGTGAATAAGGTCTTTCTTGCTGGAGGATGATGTTGGGTCAGAACACATGGTTGTAATCCTCTTGCTACTTTTCATCTTAATAAAGCTATTCAAATTTTCCTCCATATCTTATATGTTTCATTATATATGCATTTGTATGGTTAACACACATCTGGTCCTATGTTATTTATGAATATAGATCTTTGTTCTTCGATAGTAGTATGTTGCTGTGATTCCATAGGTGCTATTTGAAGCTGGGCAGACAAAGCAGAAGCGACAAGGCTCTATCAGGAAGGAGAGGAAATCGAGTGCAAGACTAAGGTTCGTCTCCTTTGTTCCACTCTTATCTATTTTCATAAAGGAAAGCGAAAGTAGACTTTACTTGTTTGTTTCTAAGATAACCACCAATCTTAGTGGGAATAGCAGCATCCGAGTGGACACTATTCCCGATAACAAAGGCCAAATTCGAATTTGAGTGGAAAGAATCATGGGATCATGAGGATATGTGTCACATCTCCTAATTGTATTGTAACTCTAAAAAGACATGTGTCTTATCAGTTCCTATTTTGATTAGGACTCTAGAAGTAGAGGGAGAGATTTATGGACTCTCTTTAATGAGATGGCTTCTCATCATTTTGTATATATAGGAGATCTCTCTCCTTCATTTGTTGGCTTATTAGTCTCAGTTCTTAAGCTTAGCTTGACTTGGATTTTATTCATTTAGCTTGGAGTTTGTAGTTCTTCCTTGATGGCTTTTAGAAAGCTTTAGAGAGCTTTGTTGTACTTTGTAATTTTGAAGAATTTGAATAAAGCTTTGATGTTATCAACATGGAAGGAG
>APFE030386668.1:0-13057 GCA_000404065.3 Pinus taeda | reverse complement strand
ATTTTTTTTTTTTTTTTTAAAACATCATGATATCATTTACCCATGAAGTCATGAACATTAAGTCTTTTCAACCTAACTTTTTCCATTAGTGGATCATTCAATAGTTTGCATTACTAAATCTGCATGGCCCAACAAATCTTTATCTGCCACAATGTTAAATGTGAATTATCCTTTGCAAAAGTCACCATCCTTTCTTGTCATTGATGTGATAAGAACATTAATATCATGATCAGATAAAACATAAAATATTAGTTACCCAATAATCAATATTTATTAGTGACACTTCAACATCTATTCATGTTCATGCATAAATCATAAACATATTGTAATGAAATATATTCTTTAACATCACTGCACATGCATTAGTAAAAGGAAAATCAATATCAAGCATCATCTTTCCAACAAAACACTAACATAATCCTGCATGCACTTTCACATTATTTCCAAAGGAAAGCTAACATACTAGAAATTGTTCTTGTGCATGCAAATGCATAACAAGCTTTCACGAGAACTAGCCCAACTAACAATTTTCTTTGTGCCTACTATTATGTTTTCTTTTCCAAAGGGATTACGTAATAGATTCTATACTTATGCATGTCAATGATGTTCTTTTCCAAAAACATGTTTTCCATGGGAGAGCCATTTACAGTTACTACTATGTATAAAATGTAAGCTATATTTGAAAAAAAGTTAACATAATAGTTATAATTTCATGCATGCGACTATTTTCCCTTTCCAACAGAAAATAATATGATAGCTTATTCTTCTTGCATGCGAAACATATATTTATTTGCAAAGGAAGCTAACTAAATATTACATGGAAAGATAAACACATTTCATTTCAAAGAGATCAAATGCATAACATTTATTCTTTCATACATGCAAAGAAACATGGTCATCTTAGCAAAAGATATCACCCAATAACTATACATAATCTTCTCCCAAAATAAAACAAATATGATGGCTAATTCTTTTAGTTGTGCAAATGTATACTATTGTACCAAAAATAAGGTTAATACAATCAATATTATGTGATTGCATCTTCCTTTTCACTAGAATTCCAATACCAAAACTATATTTTTTCATGCATGCAAGTGTATATGTTTTTATAAATAATTTTCCAAAAGAATCTTAACATGATAAAGCATGTGTTTACCCATTTTCCTATCTAGGAATATAATTCCATAATATATACAAGGACTTGTTTTTCTCTTCTCTTCTTTTTGAGGAGTTCTAACACAACAAATACTTCCTCACATACAAATATATATATTTATTTTCGAAGGAATTTAACACACTATTTATTCTTTTTCTAGAAGTTAGCTAACTCACTAGCTATGATGCATGCAATACAAAATAATTTCCTATCGTTTCACACATCACACAAATTTGTCATATTTCATCAAGAAATAACATAAATAAAAATTCATTCTAAATAACACAACCCATGGTATTTTATTGGAAATTTTCGCTGTTTTTTTGGAAATGAGCTCATTAAAAAAACCTCTCTCAGTTTTTACACAAGTTTCATGGTAGGAATATTCAAATGAATCTTTGCAACCCATGTTTCCAGATTTAAATATTACATAATTTTATTTTTTTCCCATCAACTTTGGACACTGTTTTGAGAGGTTGGAAATGAATTTTTCAAATATGAAAGAGGATTATGTAGAGAGAAGCTCATTTACAAAATCATATTTGTGTTTTTAAACATCTATCACAGTTTGGGATATACAAAGATATATTTGGACCATATTTTCCAATAAATCATGTAATTCACACAATTAGTTAGCCATGAAAATATTTTAAGAATTCAATACACATAAAATCTTTTAAATATTCAATCATAAAACCACTTACTCCTCTATGCGTGGAATTCCATAGAGGTTTTCCCAATAAAATGATCTCAACTCTTTATCATATGAATTTTTTCAAGAAAAAAAAAATTGATTCTTATTTCTTCATGCACCCTATACAAACAAAATAATTTTTAAATAGCATAGTTACTTATCTTTTAATGAATGCTTGGAATCCTACTTCTTATCTCTTGGCTCCATTCTATATGTATTTTGTCACTCGTTCTCAAAATTTTCCATAGGCTTACAACAAGTAGAATTGAGAAAATGCAATAGCTTTTCTAAATCATAGAAGCATTCCATAAATCAATCCATAAATCTATTTTTTCCTAAATCCAAAAATCACTCCATATATTATCCATAAATCATATTATTCTAAATTCTACAATCACTCAATAAATCATCCATAAATCTCTCATGCTTTTCTTTTCAAGGTAGATCTATTTTGCCTTATGGACAAAATATCACCTATCCATACTTTTTTCTAAAATTGTTACTCATTATTTCTAAAACTCATAAAATATACGAACTTGGAAATATAGTTTATTTAGGTAGAAGAATATAAATTATTCTACATAAAAGAATTAAGAACTAATTCTTGTTATATTCTTGTAATTAGGAATTATAAGAATATTCATCATGTGATATCAATATAGAAATTAATAATATTTAATTATTCAACAACCCTCATTTTACGAGAGTTTTTATGGGATATTACGTTAGGGATATTGCATATTTCCCCCCTAAAGAGAACATCATCCTTGGTATTCTTCTTTTATTGGGACTTTAACTTTTACTCATAATATAACAATCTAAAATACAAAAAAAAGTGGAATCATTCCCTTAAAAAATGAGGGATTTTTATGTTTAATAAGTAGAATCAATAATGATTATCAAATGAAATACTTTTCATTATCAATTATTTATGCAATGTTAAATGATACTTTGATCATGATACTTATGCAAGTACTTAGAGAGCACCAACCCTCTCACCATCAAAATGATAAAATATTGTATCAAGTCCATGATCCCTTTTATTTATGGGTTACACCAGTCTTTCTTTCCCACCGGTGTTGTTCGTAAATTACTATTTTTCTCTCCCATTGTAATTTCAATCAAATTCAAGCTAATGGCATTTATCTCCAGCCATTTTTCTATGGTCTGTGAAGAATTTAAAGTTCAATAGGTCATTGTTTTATCTAATACGAATTATTTCAGTCATATATTTCAATTTATTTCCTCTATGCATGCATATACATAATTTTTTTCTAACACATTCATTGCCTTATATAGACCTACAGGCACTACTTATTTCGTCAAAAGAGTCACTTAGATGAATTAATATATCATGCATTCATAGCTATAGCACATACAAAAAATTAGAGACATGCAACTTATGGTATATTCTAATATCCAACATCTTTAAACGATATTGAAATCATTAGTAAAATATAGACATAATTCCATGTAACCATAGTTAATGTCTTGGAGTTATTCAAGGGTTGGGCATATTCAACCCAACTTTGAACTATCTCCAATAGTTCCCCATCGAGCTAAGATCTACATTCCACTAGAATCAACAACGTCATTGATTCCTTGGTGGTTTCTTCCTAGCACATTTTTAGCAGCGTCATGCTTAAAGGTCTTCTAGCCTTTACTTCGGCCATTTTGTTTTAGTTTTTTTCGAAAAATATTCTTTTATTTTTCCTTAAAGCACATATTTTTCTCTCGGATTTTCTTTATTTCACCCCACTTAGGATTTCTCTCCGACTAAGTGATTAACATAATCATTCACTCCCGTTATGTTAATATTTTCCTCTTTATTATTTTCTCCTAAGAATTTTTAGGAGACTTTTAGGGAAGGTCCATCTTGGACTTAACCACCCATAGCTTTTCATAAGTTGACAAGAATTCTTCTAAAAATCTAGAGCTAGTCCCTGAATGTACCAATCAATGTATTCATTAACTCAATAATAAAACAAAATATTACATCTTCACATCATTCCGATAATGGCTTCCATAGCCATTCTATCCAATAATAATTCAATGTCTAAAAATATATTGTAATTTACATTATTTTCCATTTTCATGTTGGCATCAAGGCAAAGGAATATATATGTACACCATGCATCTATACTTTACCTTAACATGGGTCCCATAATTTGTAAAACTACATTAATGACAATTCATCACATGTCATACAAATGGTATACATTCCAAATTTCCACATAACAACAATTATGCAACTTAGAAATAAAATATTAAATTATCTTGCATACCATAACATTCTACTTTTTATACGGTTCCACATTCCCAGCCATAAATATTATAGAGAAATAATAGTCCCATTGAACACTAGGGCGCAAAATGCAATATTTTTTCTTTACAATTATCTTGCAACCATATAAGTGAAAACCATTGGGGAATTTTTGGAAAAAAAATTGAAATCATGCAATCTCCAACCAATGTGGGATTTTATCAAATAATTTGCAAGAATTAAATCTACAACCATTGAGGTACTTTAACAAGAGGTTTTCAAGCATGAAATCTACAACCACTGAGGCATTTTAGCAAATAGTTAGCAGACATGAAATAAATTTCCATATATATGTTTAAAATATCAAAGAGATAGAAAGACTAGAATTTACAAAATAGCATGAATCATATTAATGTCATCAATGATAAAATTTCTATAAAACAAGACAATCACCAATCCCCAAGGGCAGCGACAAATCACCAAATTATGGATATGGTTTTGAAAAGAACTTTTCCGGAATAAAAGTGGGGTTGACATGGTCTTAGGGAATGAATATTTCCTGAAGTTAAGCTGAATCACATCGAAAACTCCTAGAGGTGCAATTCTTTAAAACAATAAAACTTTGGATCTCATTTACCACCTTTGTCAAACACATGGAATGCAACATTTAACTGACAACTCTACATGAAGAAAGACAATCCAATATTATGCTACTATAAGTTTTTCATTGAGTTTAAGTTCACTATATGAATTCCACTTGACACATTTCTCAATTTAACATCTAAAGAGGTTCTTTCATTTTTTTTTTAATTTCTTTTATTTTAATATTTTATTGTCCCCTTCAGGGTTAACCCCAACATCTACATTCTTTAGTTATGAAAAAGACCATACACACATTAATTATTTATAAGCAATACATTATAACTTTAGTCATGTTTTTTTCTTTATGCACCATAATCATTATTGTCATAGTATGCATGCACAGGTTAGTAATTAACCCTCACTATAACTAGTTAGTTCTAAATATTTTTCATATATACATCATAGGTTTTATTATCTTTTATCTGAATCCATATTCAAATGTCAAGATCACAATGTTTAAAGAAGCATTATTACTTTCTACTCTTTAATGTGGTCACTAATCAGGCATCATGCATCTCATGTTAATTGTAGTCTACTACAAGTTCAATTCGAATCATATCTAAGATAATTCCCACTAGCATCATACCTCTACTTCTCTTTTTCTTAATGATTTCCAAAAGCTGCCAGTGTTGCAACCTTTTTCTCTGATACCACTTGTAACATCCTGTGGTAACCTCGCAGGAAAATACATGAAGTTAGGAATTTATTCTTTTAACATTTACCAATTTGTGAATTTCTAAATTACTTTCTATATCCTCTCCAGGACCATTAAAGTAATCATAGAAATATTTAGTAAAAACATAATGAGTTACACTTGAGAGTTGTTGAAATCATTATTATTAAATTCTTAGTACAGCATGTAAATGTTGATATAATTATTGTTAGATTGGTAATAGAATATGTCATGTCTTTAAAGAATATGTAATGGTTTGCGAAAAAAACACCTTAACATTTTGGAATTTCCATTCTGGGAGCAATCGAGGAGAGTGTTCCACCCTGAAAAGTGATTCCATTTAATAAGAAATAACGCTATTTTAAGATTGGAAAAATGCACAATCTTACAGATCAACTACCGTGCCTGTGTCTGAAATGTACCACCCAACCACCATGCGTATTCATTTTTTTATATTATGAAAGGATTTGGACAATTCGCACTTTTAAAATAAATTCTGCTTCTTTTCCAGTCATAATGAGTGACTCCTTGACTCTATTAAGGAGTTCAGAAATTTTGAACGAATTCAAATCAAGTCTTATCACCAATTCCTTTTTAAAATTTTTTGGTATTTGCAAATAATTTTTTTTAATATGAAAACAAATTTTTTCACTGTAAAAATAAGTCTCATCACCGATTCTTACTTCTGATTTTTTTTGTATTTGTAAATAAATCTCTTTTTATTCTTACTTCTAATCTCTTTTTATATGTAAATAAATCTCTTTTTATTCTTACTTCTAATCTCTTTTTATATGTAAATAAATCTCTTTTTATTCTTACTTCTAATCTCTTTTTATTCTTACTTACAGAGTTGAAATGTGCATGCACAAACCACAAACTGAAATTCCGGCGGAAAGCGGAATCAGAATAGAGACAAATAAACGTCGCTGAGGCCTTTAGATAGTGAGTTTCCGTGTTTACCGAAACCGTTTTTCTTAGTCCGCATTTACAAATAAACTTGGGAACTAATTAGCAGACTTTCATGGAAAATACAAATGCTCCACTTTCTTAGACTGCGCCCGATTCCTGATAGTGCGCTGTAATCGTGTCAACTCTGAAATGAATGCAATTTTTGTATTTTACGTCTCTTTGAAACCGAGCGCTCAAATCCGCCATTGGAGCCCTATGGCATCGAATCTGTTTTCAAAGTTCAAACCCAACTTCTAAAATTCCTCCGTCCAGGTATGCCACGCTGTGTGCCACCATCAGTTCACGTCAACGCACATCTTTCCGAGCGCTCAAATCCGCCATTGGAGCCCTATGGCATCGAATCTGTTTTCAAAGTTCAAACCCAACTTCTAAAATTCCTCCGTCCAGGTATGCCACGCTGTGTGCCACCATCAGTTCACGTCAACGCACATCTTTCCGAGCGCTCAAATCCGCCATTGGAGCCCTATGGCATTGAATCTGTTTTCAAAGTTCAAACCCAACTTCTAAAATTCCTCCGTCCAGGTATGCCACGCTGTGTGCCACCATCAGTTCACGTCAACGCACATCTTTCCCCACAATCAAACATTCATCCGTCCACGCATACCACGCTCGCTGGGCCAGCGTCAGTTCATGTCAACTCACATTTTTCCACACAATTCAAACATTTCCTTTGTTTGAAGGTAAATTTGCACAAGAATATGTGATCAAATGATTTTAGTATTTATTTATTTTGTGATTTGATAGGGTAATGAAAAAATAAAATAAATAATTATGTTAATTTTAAAAATAAAACATATAAATTTATTAGGTAGGGGTAAAAGGAAATTATTACTTAATAAAAATGAATAATAAAATTTAAATAATAATAAATTTATAAACATTTTAATGTGGAAATTCGAATTAATATATTATATATATATATTGAAAGTGAAAACAAAGGCTTATATAGTAAGGTATCAGGGGCTAGCTTTTAAACGTAATTTAATTAAATGAAAATATAATAAAAATAAAGAATTCTAATAAAAAATAAATAACTAAACTAATAAAATAATGTTTTGTTAAATGCCATCACAAATATATACTATATATATATATATATATATATAATATATTAACTAATATTGTTATATGTGTGTGATTTATTGTTAATATATATATATATATTATGTTATATATATATATTATTACAATTTATGAAAATGGAAATAATAGAAAAAATAAAATAAAATAAAGTAAAAAGTGAAATAAAAAAATAAATAAAACTAAAAATAAAAACGTAGTAACTAATCAAAATGGAGGTTACTAAACAACCTATAATAAGACCTCAACCAATAACCTTACAAATAACTAAATTTAAATAAAATAAAAATAAGAATAAAAATGAATTCTCAATGTTAAACTATGGATGGCATAAATATTTGGTCGAACACAAACTAATACTTAGTCAAAGGCAAATTTCAATGCTAAATACCAAGTTTGCACTAGGTATAATAAATAAGTGTTCATTGGGATGATATGTTTAAACTATATTAAAAAACTTATCAATGTTTATTATAACTACTAAAATAAACAGTTCCTAACTATATCATTTTATTATTATTATTATTATTTATCCTTTGACTTTATCTAATCATAATAGAATAACTAATCAATATTCATTATATATATAAACTTAATTTTCATTTTCAATATTTCCTCTTGAACTGAGGATTGTTGTGATCCACCTCTACTCTTACTCACATCCGCTCTCAATTCATGAACATCTGCTACACTTCTAATCTTATTGACTTATTAAGCCATCATAACTACAACGTAAACAAGATTTTGAAGAATCACATTAGATTCTTTTTCTTTTCTCGAGGTCAGATAAACTGCATTGGTCATAGTGGAGGTTCATCATCATCGCCATTATCATTATTATTTATATTCTCATAACTTACATATATATCAAATAATAAAATATTAAATAACTTAAATTATTAAATAATAAATAATACAAATTAGTAAATAAAAAATTATCAAACAACACATGAGCCCAATTAATATTCTCAATATTATGACAACTAATACTCTTAATATTATGACCACTTAATTGGATTATGTGGAATTCACATTCAAAACTGTAAGTTGTAATTATGAGTATAGAAACCACATTTCAAAAAATTGGTATAAGAAGTGTGAATTTAATCTTCAAGTCTTTCCATGTATTGATTTTGAAGAGAAAGCATATTGAAAATTCAAGTAAGAAAAATAAAAAATAAAAAATTAATTAATTTGTGAATTTAACCTTTATGTTTTTCAGAGTATTAATTTTGAGGAGAAAACACCTTGAAAATTCAGTGAACAAAAATAAAAATTATTAAATTAATTAATTTGGTGTATCACTAATAAACATAGAAAAATAATTATAACATACACAACCACTTTCTGCATTAATTGGTGTTTACTTGGTGAGATAAGTACCAACAAAAATTTTAAATACTAACACTACACAAATAAGTATTTATTTGGTAAGATAAATAATTGTAACATACACAATCACTTACCCTACTAGCTAACACTCTACACTAATAAGTATTTACTTGGTGAGATAAGTATTAGTACTAAGTTTCAGATACCAATTTTAACCGGATTAAACCAATAATTTGAAAAATAATAACTAATTTTTTTTTGAAATTTTCATAATTAATTTATATTTATAACTTTTCTAAAATAGATAGTTTTTGATTTTATAATTAAAATAAAAAGATTTAGTCAAATAAAATATAATGATAATTTATATGTGTGGATGTTTTCAATATATTTAAATGCAAATTTATAAAAATGTATAAATTAAATGGTATCAAATATGAGTCTAAAGTAAGTTGACAAAGACCAAATTTCACAGTGTTATGAACTTCCCATAGAACAAAAACTAGTATAACTGAATCTTGTTAAGTTTTCGCTAAGATTCATTGTAATGTTTTGAGGTATCTTGTCGGTTCAAAGTAAGTTGAGAGAAGACCAAATTTCACAATGTTATGAAATTCCCATAAAACAAAAACCAGTATAACTGAATCTTGTTAAATTTGGCTAAAATTTATTGAAATGTTTTGAAATATCTTCTCGTTACAAAGTAAGTCAACAAAAGACCAAATTTCACCGTATTATAAAACTCCCATATAACACAAACCAATATAACCGAATGATGCTTTTGAAGGAGTCCAATGGACCGCACTAGTTTTTCAGACAGCTGGGCGGCAATATCGTCCCCAGAGCCATTCCCAGAGCGTTGGCACACCGACTTGACTTTATTTGCAGTCGTTGAAGTTATCTCAACATTTGTCAAAGTAATTCCTGTGCAAGCAACTGTCTTGCTGCACGAAAAGTTCACAGCCACATCGGTCGATGACGTTCCCTGTATGTTTCTATACGTGACATCTTGTATTTGCACTGCGGATGGCTGCACACAACAACATGACGCACAGTATTATTGATACGCAGAGTATAACATAGTTTTTACCTCTATGCATTTAGTGGAGATCAGATGTCCTTAGGTGAAGTTTATATTATATATTATCGATCAATATATATATATATATATATTTAAACAATTATTTTATATTACAATAAAATGAAACACAATTGTTTTTGTTTTTCCTTTTTTGAGAATTTGTATTAACTTTGATGGTTGGAATTAGCGACGTTTAGGGTTATAGGGGTCTCTTCGAGTTGGGTGATATCCCCGGAATTACCAAATTCCGTGATTACCGATTCCTTACCTAAAGATGAAATTCTATGTAGTTACCAATTACTAACCTAGTTGATAGTATTTATAGGATAAAATAAATTGGAAATTTATCCTATATTATGCGCGCTTAAACAAGTATTTCGGAATTAATGTTGATGGCAACATCGTTCGCAAGCACACATCCACGGACTTCAAAATGATATTTCAACAACGGTGGGAGCTAAACTCATATTGGTTAGTTGATCACCTGAATTTTACAAGGTGAAGCGGAATCGCAATAGTACTGATCGATGATAATCGGATTCTTAACATTATGAACAACTATGTCTTCAAATATGATATTTCGTGCATAGCCAGAACCGCCCTGTATATTTACAAAAGCATGAATTCTGTTATATCAATTACGAACTGCAGTTCATTGCCGTATGAATAGAAATACTTAAAGAAGCCATACACATGTTAAACCAACCTGCCAAGTCTTGATTCTGGCTCCGTTGGATGTTTCGACAAAAGTGATGTTTTGGACTAGAATGTCATCAATTTTGGCTTCTTCTCCATTCTTTCCCAGACTTCCAATGCTGCACAAAAGAAGAAGTACAATTCAGATTTCATCTTTACTGATTGTATTTTCTGCATGATAAGATCCAAAATACTTATCTCACCTGATGCCATGGCCTGGGCCACACTTTATGTTTTTGATATTAATAGTAGATGAGCCCGACGAAATGGAAATGCAATCATCCCCTGATATACAGTATTTATAATCATAGTTAGCAGAACCTTTGATGTTTATTATGCGTTTGCCAATCTGAATATTAACTAAGTGAAATTGAGATTTGCACTTATAGCAGCTGAGGGGAGATAGATATACGCTAGATGGATATTGACTGATTTATTATTAAGAAAATGGTAATTTGGGAATAAACAAATTAACGCAAACCAGTGAAATCACTAATTTCTAACCTGTCTGGATGACACAGTTGTTTATTTGGGCATTCTTAACTCTTTGTAAATGAATACCATCAGTGTTTGGGCTTTGTTCAGGAGCTTGTATCTGAAGCCCGTTTAATTGGATATCAGAAGAGTCGACCACTACGAGATGCATTCGTTGGCTATTGACAAATTGCACATTTTTTATCAAAACATTTGAACATCCACTAATAGTCCTTGCCTGTAAGACCAACCCAAAATCCAAACCACCGGATGAGCACAGCCTTGAATTAAAACTTACAGAAAGATTAAAAAAACCGTCTATAACAAGTTGATCATTGCGTCTTTTTTCAAGCAAATAAACAAGGTAATCAGGATAAGATTGCCGGCTGGAAACAAACCGGTGGAGCCGCATGCAAGCAACCCTGCACACAAGAAATTTGACGTCATTAATATAAATTGAAGGAGCCGGTTTATACTACTAATTTGTTGTTTCATGGTAAGTGTTGGGTAGGGAAGGATTTTGGATGATGCTTGTGAAAAGGCTAGAGGTGGACTCGGAGCAGTCGAACGCGGAAGAGATGGAATATTAGAGAGGATTGCGACAGGATTTTGAATGGCGGCTGACCTGGACGATAAGAGCGGGGTATGGAAGGAGATTGTCAGTGCCATGTGTGCATCGTTTATTGGGCAAATGACTGGCGTGTATTGGGCAAATGACTGAAACCTTTTGTGTGGTTTAACAGGACCACCCAATTTTTAGTGGCCACATGTACACAACGGTGAGGTGAAACAGAACAGTTAAAGGGAACTCTTACTTCTTGGTTGTTAACCTTGCAGGATTTAGACCACCAATCTTGGCCTTGACCATCAATGACACCGCCACCTTCTATCGTCAATCCAGATATACCATAAAATCGAATCCACTGATTAAGTTCATCGCTATTCCATGCAGATTGTTTATTGGGTGCAACTATTGTTCCAGTAATCTGCAAATTTATAATTTTAGCAAATAATTTAATATGGAATTTTCATAATCATCTTAAAAAGCATACAATCCAATATTCAACTTGCTCACCTCTACTGAAATATGAGACTTGCAAGGGCCAAGAAACGTCACTGGGTTAATTAGAAATGTCTTCCCCAATGGTACTTGCAACACTGCGTTGGAAGATGCCATGCATGCTGCTTCCCATGCTTCTATGAATGCCTATAAATCACAAATGAGAAACAATACGTAGGTATTATAAGAAAGGAATAGGATTTAACTAGTTCTCTGAAAGGAATAGGCACATATCTTTGGCCGTTACCAGAGAGCAAAAAAATATTTATTCCTAGTGCATCAGATTTTAAGCGTGAAAATAAAAGACAGATAAAGACCGTGGGAGGGAATTTTCCTAAAATCTAAGAGTTCTGTCAAAGGTACGGTATTAATTTAAAAAGGTGCGGGCCCACTGGCTTCCAGGATTAAAGATGTGTATATGCGGAGTGCATCAAATTTTAGAACAAAAATATCAAATGAATATTGAACCTATATAATGGATTAAAATATATTCACCGTCCGATCATCTTTTAAACCGCCGGCATGTGCACCGTAGTCCATGACATTGAATATCGGTGAAGCGCTGGAATCACTTTTGCTCAGCACCTTTCTGTGAGTAGCCCAACTTGAATCGACCATTAACAGCGCCATAATAACAACTGACGCGAATGTAGTCTGCACATAATTTATTTGTTCAAAACGACTCGTAATTTTTTCACACAAATAAAATTAGAAATCACAAACATTGTTTGCAAGGAATTACCACGAATTTGAAATCCATAGCGATAGTTCGGAGGTAGAACCCGCGTTGTAGCCGATAGGTGCTCGAAACTTGTTTCATGGAAGGTAGAAGAGGTGGGATTTTATAGTGCCAGAAACTTGTTTTTGGTTTGCTTTTTCTTCTTTCTACCTAAACCTTGATAAACTCGGGTTGGTCCATTTTATTTTTTCAAAACGC
>APFE030386661.1:0-23275 GCA_000404065.3 Pinus taeda | reverse complement strand
GAAATCCACATTTTATGTAATTGTAACACTGAAGATTCAATTTTTTGGGAAGCACATTTAGTTTTTTGCAAATTACATTCAAATTAATGCAAAGTACATTCTATTATATTTAGTTTTTTGAAAAGTAAATTTACTTCTATTCAATTTTCTGCAAAGTACATTCAATGTTTGCATAGGCCTTTCAAGTTTTTGCATAGAACTTTCATATTTTAACATATTATGTAGCATAAGGAGTTAAGTCCCAATACAATACCTATGGTTTTATTTGAAGCATCATTAGAAATATGAAGTGGAAGGCACCAATTTTTCCCTCTTGAAATTGGTGCTTCAGAATTTATGTTTCAACAATTCAAAAGCTTTTTGACAAATATAATTCCAATGAAATTCACAATCTTTAGTTAGTAATTTGAAAAGTGGTGAATAAATCTTTGTGAAGTTTTCTATAAAACTTCTATATTAACTCGTGAATCTAAAAGAACTTATAACATCTCTTAAACATGTTGGTACTGAAATTTTAGAGATAACCTCAACCATTAATGAATGTGCTTTGATTCTAACACCTGAAATATAGTTACCCAAAACAATTCCTTCCCTAAAAAATAGAATGATTTTTTAATGACTTAATGAAATGTTAACTTCCTTACATATCATAAGGAAATTTTCCAAATTGTCCATATACCCTACAAAATTATTCTCCTATAGATAGTAAAAACATCCATATAAGCTAACAATTCCTTTGTTAAAAAACATAATGATTTTTTAATGACTTAATGAAATGTTGACTTCCTTACATATAATAAGTAAATTTTCCAAATTCTCCATATACCCTACAAAATTATTCCCATAGATAGTAAAATCATCCATATAATCTTCTACAAAATCATGGATCAAGTGAGAGATACAAGGAATTATGCAAAAAAAAGGGTATTCCATGTAAGTATACATACCCTATGGACATGTAAAAGTTATCTTATATTCTTCTTTTTATGCAGGTGGAATGTGATTGTATTTTTTTAAACCATGAAGGAAAGAGAAATACTTCTTCCCTTCTAATCTATTTAATACTTGATCATTAAATGGTAGTGAGAAATGATCATTAGAGTTTCTTTATTTAATTATCCATAATCTATGCATACTCTCCAATTTTAAGTTTTCTTAGGCACCTTAAGTAAGGGTGAAACCCATTGGATATCTCAACTGAGGTAAAGATATCTCTGACGTAAATAAAATTGACATTGATAAATTTTTGTAACTCATCTTTAACAATCTCTCTCATATTATGATTGATCATTCCTTATGGTTGTCCTACTGGTTTGACACTCTCTTGTATGTAAATTTTACAAATACATCTATTTGAATTAATTCCTTTGATGTCAATATATTCCCATGCAAATATAGAGAAATGTTTTTGTAGCATATTTATTAACTATTTCTTTCTAAATTCCTCGAAGTTATTGTTACTGTTTAATGTCTTAAGTGGATAAATTTCTATAAGAAAATTGCCGAACTTTTCCATTGAGTTTAATAACATTTTAGATTGTGAAGATGAAAGGCATTCAATATTGAATTCTTCTTGAAAGTTTTTCTCTAATATATGCACACAATAATTTTGTTCACAATATGATGAAAAATGATGATTATTCATTAAATTCACTAGTTAATCTTCCCCATAATTTTTTGAGATAGTTAAAACTAGTTTATATCTTCATCAACAATTTCCATAATCTCCTTCAATTAATTTCCTATTCTATATTTGAATTATTTTTCTTAATTGCACATATGCTATGAATATTTTAGTAGTATTTCCACTAGAAATGAACATATCACTAGACCTAGAACTTATGAATGCATCAATATTAGCTAACCATGACCTACCAAAAATAATGGATCTCAACATATATTAGTTTTGGGAGTTAGTATCATAAAATAAATAGGATACTCCCATGGATATAGGAGTACTTATACATATTCTAATATACCCTTACATTTGAGAACATCTCTATCTTCTAATTCCAATAAAGAAGGATTACATTGAATATTACTTAATTTCACCTTATCCATCCTATTATTTTGAAATAATATTTATATTTGGACATAATACAATCAAAGTGTATGAAATCCTTTACAATTGGATTAAGTGGATCTAAGTATTTTTCATTTTTTGGTTTTTGCGTCATAATGCTTTGAATATTTCTCATCAATTTCGCTCTTTAGAATTATTTTGATTTTCTTCTAGGATTTTCAATACATAACTCCTTTATATATTTTTGAAAAATAAGGATTTTCTTTCAAGGTTGAGGCAATGGAATTTTGATTCAAATATTTTCCAATTCATCTAATATGTTATAATCACGTAAAACTATTTTCTTATTTATACCTTCATCCATTTGTAATCTCTTAGAAAAGGGAGGATTTCGTAAGGAAATAGATCATTTCTTAGCTAAACTAAATGTACGAATTGATTTTATTTTGATTTCCTGTATTAGTGTATGAACATATTCCTTCTGAGGAGTAATTTCTTGTTGAGGATTTTCCTTCAAGAGATTTATCCTCTTTATATTCTGAATGACAACAAGGGGTATTTTATTATATAGAAATTGAGGAGATCTAACTTGGACACCATTTAAATATAGAAGAGCTATTATATAAGCTTGAAATATTTGGGCTTGCATATTATAAATCCATTATGTTAGATTTTAAGCTTTTTGGTTGTTTCTTGGAGTAGCATGATATGAATTATCCACAGTAACTTTTCAAACCCCAAATGGGTCTATCATCAACACTAATCTAGTATAAATAAACCTAAATCTTGATAAATTTTTATAGAGAAGGCTACTGAATATTATAATAATTTTAGTTTAGTTAATTAATTTATTTTTAATTAATTAATTTTATATTAATTATTTTAGTTTTGATTAATTAATTTTTATTTTATTTTATTGTTTTTACTTAATGGATTTAAATATGTAGATTATTAATCCTTTTAACTCTCTTGATTATAGGTTAATTTTATTGTCCTTTCTATTAATTTTCTTATTTTTGTTTTATTTAACCTAAGAATCTAAAAATATATTTTAATTAATATAACTAATTCATAAATTATTTTAATTAATCAAATAATTAATTATAATTTTATTTATTGTTTTGATTATTATTTTTATTTTATTTTAGTTAATTAATCCTATGTAACAAATAAACATTTTTATTTAATTAATTCAATTAATTAATTTTTATTTGATTGATTACTTAATATAATTCATAATTTTGTATATTCTATTATTATCCTTTTCCAATTTTCAATTGCTTAATTCTTATTTAAAACCTTAATGTTTAATTGAAAATAAGTAAATTTACTTCATCAATTCCATCAATTAATTAACTAATTTCTATTCTTTAAATTTAATCTTATTTATAATGTAATTTTATTTACTTTTATTTTTATTAATTTAATTTTTTTTAATTTTTTAAAATTCATTAATTATTAAACACACACACATATTATATATATATATATATAATGATAATTATAATTTATCTTAATTTAATTAATTTAATTTAACTCTTTTAATTGATTAATGTAATTTAATTAGTTTAATTTAATTAAAATTAAATTAAATTAATTTGTTAATTTTACTAACCTTATTAATTTCTAAACCTTATGATACTATGCTTGTAAAGATCTTGACGGATTTATTTCTCAAATGAGGGGAAGCCAATGTCCACTAATCTCACTCCCATTGTCTTATGAGGAAATTTCATAATTTGGATTGACTCTCTCAATTTTCTTTTTTTTAATAATTATCCTCTTAGCAATTATTTTAGCATCTTCTAGACACACATGATGTTTGGTTTTGGATGTGTGTTCCGCAAGGGCTCATGTAGGGGATCTCCCATTCTTTATATGTGCTCCATGCTCTTTAAGTCTTATTCTTAGAGACCCACATGTTTCCCCAATATAACTCTTGCCACAAAGCAATGAATCTTGTACACACCCTTGAGCTCTTCAGGATCAAAGTTATCCTTGACTCACTTCATCATTTGCCTTATTGTTCCAGATGTTGTAAATTGGGTGTTTATGTTATTCTTTCTTAAAAATTTTGCAATCTTATCCGTAATCCCTTCGATGAATGGAAGGTATACTTTCCCACAATTTTATTATTCTTTCTTGTTTTTAGGAGGAATCTTAGAGAGGATCTTATCTTGTGCTCTTCTTATAGCTTTTTTAATACTAAACTCTTTGTATCCTAGGTTTTTGAAGACCGAGGTTAATTGTTCAATCTCCTCATTTAGGTGATCCGGGTGAGAAATCTTACAGCTAAAGTGTTTAAGACCCCATATTTTTTGGATGGATGATGGTATGAGTCACCATGAAGATAACTATGAGTATGTGTTCTCTTTCTATAGAGCTGGTGTCCCAAAGTTCCGTCCTCTTTTCTACTAATGAGAACATCAAGAAAGGGGATTTTACTGTTCTCTTCAAGCTCCATAGTAAATTGTATTTCACGGGATATAGAGTTAAGATGATTGAAAACCTTCTCTAGTTCAGCCTTGCCATGAGTCCATTTTAAGTTTGTGCCATCAACAAATCTTTTCCACCAAGCTGGTTTTAAAGGATATGAGTCAAAGGCTTTCCTTTCGAAGTACTCCATGTCTAAGTTAGCAATAATAGGTGAGAGCGGAGAACCCATGGAGACTCGTGATATTTGTTCATAATAATGGTCTTGAGAGCTGAAAAAATGGCCCATAAAACAATTTCTGCAAGTTTTATTGTTTCAATATCGGTGGCTATCTTTATATCATGAAAAACTTCATCTTGAGGAATCTTTGTAAACAATGAAACCAGGTCAAAACTTACTAGAATATCATCCTTATCCACCCTTTCATTCTTAATAAGATTTACAAAATCATTTGAGTCTTTTATAAAACAGTGTGTGGTACCAACTAGAGGATTTAGGATATTAGCTACATACTTAGCTAATTCATAGGTCGGGGAACCAATGGTGTCAACTATAGGTTTAAGAGGGACCCCTTCCTTATGAATTTTTGGTAATCCATAGATTCAGGGTATAACTTCACAAGATGGGATCAACTTAGTTTTTATTTTATCTTCAAGGTTAGTTTCCATGATGGCTTTCTTGACCTGTTTTATTACCTTGGGAATAGGGTTGGAGTTGATTCTTTTATAGCTTCCACAATTTAGATGCTCATTCATCTTATGAATGTAATGATCCTTATTTAACACAACACTCGCTCCTCCTTCATCAGCCTTAGGCACAACTATCTTATCATTATTACGAAGAGATCTAAGAGCCTCCCAACCCTGTTTATTTAAATTACTCCTTGGCCGATTAGATTTCAACATAACGAGGGAGAATTACTATCTTAATATCTCCTTATTATTTAATGAAAGGCACTGAGTCCCTCAATGTTGCAGATGATGCTTCCAAATGGAATGTTCTTGGGACAGACCGCAAATCCCAATCCTTTGCTTAGCGTATTAATCTCTTGAGGAGTGAGCATTACATATGAGAGATTAACGACTCTCATATCATGTTTATTTGGAACATTGGGGATCTTCATAACAGACTTATTAGACTTATTAGAATCTACCCCAAGATGATTGTCAACCGTAGCGCTCTCACTATTAATAATTCTACAACCCGTATTAATTTTTGAATCAAGCTTTTTACCTTCTATGTTCCTTCTGCCTTTACAGTTATTGCCATTTTGCGCTACATCATCTACGATTCTTCTAGCAATATTTCTCTCGTTTATTATGGTTTTAATATCATACTTGTTTATGTTTATAAATCGATTGTTAAGGCACTTTATTATTGGGATTAGGGAGTAGATAAGAAGGTAATTCATTTAATTGATGAAATGAAGTACATGGTAATTGAAGCGGTTGACTTCTAGCCAATTGACGTTGGAATTATGGATGGGCACATTTTGGAGGTTTGCGTACAGAATAATTTTGAGTTTGATATTGAGGATATTGTTGGAAATATTGAGGGTATTCGATGTTTTTACCATAAGAACATGGCCATCCCCTTGACCAAGATGTGTTTTGTGGCTCACGTGGCCAAGTTTTTCATAGTAGGGTTGTGCTCCAATTACTTTCTAGTTGTGCATAACAAGGAATTTCTCCATTAGGATATTCTCCCATACCTATTTGACAAGGCTCCTAAGGTCTCCTATGAACAACATAACAAGGTTAGTTTGTTTGACGTGTCCCAACTTCCTTTTGGAAAATACACATGAGTCGTGATATTAAAGGGAAGTGCTTTGTAGCATGAATCTCTCCACATATAAAAAAAATCGATATTGTCAAGAGAACATTCTCATAATGAATGTTTCTTCCTAGATCTAGGATAGAAAATAGAAAAAGTAACATTTTCACCTTTTTTCTTGTTTTGTACTCTTAACATATCAATTTGTTCACTATTCTTGAGGACCACATGGTTGAGGGCTCATATGGAGTTTATACCCTATCTAATCAACCTTTCGGATGTAGATCAAGATATCTTCATCATCAAAGGCAAGAACTGGAACTGGAGGAGATGGGAATCTATTTCATCACTCGATTATCGTGCCTAAGAGAAGCAATTAAAGTCTTTGGATCTTGCTAAGGAGGTGAGAGTACCACGAGTATAGTACAGAGATAGTGTCTTGGTGCCGAGAAAACCAACAAAGGAATGGAGAAGATTGCAACAATCACCAACAACCTCATTCTGAGAATAAGTTTGTTCACCATGATAGGTGTATCTAGAACATAATATGTGCATGAGACTTCCAAGTCTCAATTTCGGTATGCTATCACATGTTTGACCCCCACCATCTTCAACTAGTGTAGAGGCATCTTGGCAAACATGAGGTGACAATTGACCAAGGGTAAGCACAAAAACGTGAAGCAGTTCGGGTCTGGTTCTATACTGGTCACCTTCTTCTTGGAGTGAGTGCTCCTCTTCTAGTATCAGTGGGTAGAAGTACCACATCCTACCCCACGAGATGTGAGGCTCCTAAGATGGAGCCAACTCATGGCTCGAGGAGGCATAGGTCAACATATGTATTATCCACCACAGTTATTCACTTGGCTTGAATGCTAACAGCTTCTGGTAGATGGCTACACTTTGTCTCACACAAATTTTAGAGGGGATCGAGATTTTCCTCTCCCACTAGGTGAACAGTGGACCAACCCACGTAAAAACTTGTTTTTTGATTTTTTCAAGTTTTATGATTTTTATAAAAGTGTAAGATAAGACTCAACTTATGATAAATTTGCAGATGTGGGACTAGAGAGACCGTGAGATGTGTTACCAATAATATGTTGAGCTGCCCATGATAGTGAGTGAAGACTAGGAGGAAGAGGCTGACCCCTTGGGAAATATGGAGTGCAATCTAGTCTTTTATACATTTTGTGGGGTTTTAAAGCCAAATGTCTAAGAACACTCTATTTTTTGACATTTTGTTGCAAACACTGAGGAAGATGTGATATATATATGCATTTTTTATTTCTACTTATGCGTTCATAACATGATTTTATTTTTACAAATGATGTAAATGTCTATCAAGAACAAAATTTGCCAATGCATCACTTAATGTATTTAAATTATGTGGAATATCTTGGTATGTAATGTAATCAAAATTTATTTCCAGCAATGTAACACATAGATACATATGCAATATTTATGGATTTCTTAATGAGTAATGATTGTTTAATTATAACACAACTTGCTTTGAATCCAAATTGACAACTATATCCCTAATTCCAAGAGAAACTACTTCTCACAAGAGTTCAATAACTCCACTCTATTCAAAAATATTATTGGTTCTTCAAACAAGGAAGATACCTTGTAAGTTAATCATCTCATCATTAGGGTCATAGAGTACCCACGTTGTGGAACAGAGGTTTTGCGTCCTACAATAATCACCATCAAGATAGCCAATGTAATGACTTGATCACATCTCCAAACCGATTTTGCAAAGAAATAAAATAGATGGAAATGGAAAGGGTTCTCTTAAGACAGCGAGAGTCTATTTTAGCAAGCGACTAACATCAGATCGTGAGGGACAATCCTTAGTGTAATGATCCTCCTCACAGATGAGGCAAGGATAATTCTACTTTCTTCGAGAATTATCATCAACACAAGATTTAGGAGGGTCCTCTTTTGGGGCATGAACTTTGGCTTTACCTTTTGATGAGAACCAGTATTGTAGCAAGAAAGATGCAACTCCTCGAGCTACGAGCTTTACTTTATCAACCTAGGGTTTGTATAAACTTCGAGGTGACAGCGTTGTATACACAAGTGAACTTGATGGTTCTCCCTCTTGTTATTGTTCAACTGGCGAGAGAGCACTAGGGTTTTCAAGTCAAACTTCTATGGATTCAGAAGAATATTGATTTCTAATCAAAGAAAGAGGAATCTACTCTAAGATAAATCTTGTCTACTGCAATAAGGAAAATGACTTAAATCCTATGCTAAAAAAACACCATTCGATAACTAACTACTGAGAAACTATGCTTTACAAGAATGTCAAGCTAACATGTATGAAATGCTATTGTCCTAATCATGGAATTTCAAAACATCAAACACCATTGTTATGCATGTAAAAGACTGAAATATATTTGTTTCTTTCTTTTTATTATTTTTATGGAAAATCAACTATGAACCCCAATCTCTTTTGATGATATGGAAGGCGGATTATGGATGTTGGAGAGTGGTTGGGAGGTTTGGGAGACCCTTAGGTACCGTTGTGTTTCTTCCTACAGTTTTTTGCTCAATTTTGGCTTCAAAACAGGACACTACATGAAAACCTACTCAATGTACTAAAAACCTACATGATTCCGTGTATTTCTACAAGATATAGCAAAGAGGAGAATGATTGGTGCTAGAGATTATTGAAGGCTTAGGGAAGGTGGCATATAGGTGGAATGGAGTGAGAAAATTCCAAGGGTCACTTAGAACCCAAAACCGTGTTTAGGAGATGGTTGGGTTTGCTCAACATGCTTGGAGGAGTTTCTTTGTAAAATGATGAAATTGGTGAAGGTCTTGTTGGAAGTGAGGAATGATTATGGATGGATGAAGTTGGAAGGTGGTTTCTCGCTATGGGATATCTCTCTACTAATGAAACACTTTCTCTAAATCAAACATTGTTATTTTCCAAGAAATCATGTAAACAAGAAGAATTATAATAAGCTATAAAAACAAAGTTTAATGAGCTAACTGTCTACTTCACGCATCAGGAAAATTTCAGAATGAAATGGAATTATTGATGATATCTATTGTAATACTAAATATGGAAGAGATGGTAGTTAATTCCTACACTTTCAAACATATCAAATGCTGGTTCAAGTATAGTAAATCCTAAATTTGATGAGAAAATAGAAATCTGTCTTTTTGGGGCTGCATAGGGGTCCTTTCCTCAAATCATGATCACTGAAGGAAGAGGTAAGGTCAAGACGTCTACTAGCATGTTTGTGATGCTTGTTTCGTGTAATCGCCTACAATGAAATACTTCTAAGGATAGTTTAATCATGAATCTATGAACCAATCTAAGCATACAGATACAAGAAGAGTAGCCTTTCCTTCTAGGGTTGGGCCCTAACCAAAGAGCTTCATCCCTATGAGTTAAATCAATACTCGATCATAAAAATGCCCATTCTCACCAAAAAAACAGAAAATTCCATAGCAATGCATTCCACAAGTCTCGAGCTCAAAAATAACTAGTGTTTACACAAAAAAAAAATGAATCCTAGTGAGGCTCTAGGCCTATTTCTTATACAATTAAAGTCCCCAATGACTTCCTTAAATCTAGGGAGGCTTGACTCCCAAACTCGAAATCAACTAAGTCTTTGACTATCACTTGCCCGGCTGCCTTTAGATCTTCATGACTTGGTTGCTTGCACTCTAAGTTGGTGTCATTAATGGAGGAATAATTGGATGAGGGAGGAGTAAATGAGGAGAATTTACCTCCTACAATCTCTCTTCCTTGTCCCATTTAGGTTACAAACCTTAACCTTGCCAAAATTCCTCGATTTTCTCTTTCAAACCTACATTCAATGCATATTAGTCCACTAGGCATAACATCGCACTTTAACTCATGTCATTAAACAAAATAAAATCAAAACATGTAATAAATTGTGAGAAGAGTTTATTTGACTAAGCTAGGAGGTGACTTAAGGTCCATATAGTTACCCAATGATGAGGTTAATCATGACCCCCAAATTGAAGGTGTTTCTCATCCTCTCAACAACTCAATCAATATCCATGTCGTTCATTGCTATAGTGGCCTCCCTTACATACCATGTTTTTACCATGGTTTCCTCTTCTTATGCATAGAATCCTACCTTCCTCTCTACCTCCTCCCCCTGCTTTCTCTCTTCTTGTTCCTTCTCTTCTTCTAGCATCACCAAGAGAAGTGGTGGACTGAGTCTCAAGACAATCCAATTGAGTTTGAGCCTTTTAATGGTTTGTTTGTACATGGGTGTCATGTTCAATGCTTCTCTCATCATTTGAGGAGAATGGGACTCTCTCATTTTCAAACTGTATCGCAAAGTATTCCATCACCTTTGGAAATATTGCATGCTCTCATCCCCTAATAATGTAAACATATCCCCAAAATCTGTAATTTCTTGCTCTTGGGAAGGAAGATACATGTCTCCAAGTTGAGGATCATTTGCAATTAAATTATATGTTCTAATGACATCCATTGGACTCGAATAATTAGCTCTTATCATGAGAGGCTCAGTTTTTTCCTTTGCTAATATCTTCTTCATTTCTGTAGCCTTTGCTTCCTCATGGTTCATCCATGAAGCGAAACCCACCAACTATAAATCCGCTAACTTCTGATTAGGTTTTCATACATTCATATATGTCACAGCCATGTTATGCAACTAGAGCCTAGACATCTTATCCACATGCTATAATGTACTTTTATCACAGAGATCAATGAAATATCTATAATCTTAGTATGGCATACTCACTCTCTATGCAAGGGTATTGATTTAGAATAGTAGCCATTGTTCCTTAAGGTATAATACATAGGAATTAGTTGGCATCGTGCACTGGATGGATTCCGAAGATAGAGTGGCCATGGATAACAAATGATTCTTTATTTCTTACAATTGTCGTTTCAACCATGCATTTTCTGGCTCCAATTGAGTTTTCATTATGGCCTCAATGTCCCTTAGGCTACTTAGTTTTCTACCAATCTCCTTGAGCTTTTCCTCCATGAGGCCAACGTCCTGCACTCCCTTCAACTTGGTAATCTACATCCATCTATGTTTTCTGTCTCTTTCTTTCTCAATCTCAAAGAATAATGGAATTGAAAATCTTTCTGTAATGACCCTCCCCCTCTTAATAAATCTATAGTAGGAGTCAAGGTTAGGTTGAGTGCTAGGTTCCCTTAGTTGTGGGTCCTCTCTCCTTGTTTCTAATTGCTTACTTCCTTCCTCATCCAATTTTTAAGTTTCCTGTAGGTTCAACAGATTTTCTTGTAGGACTACCTCTGCTTCTGGTAGGTACCGCTCTGTATCTTGTAGGATGTCTTTTCCTTCGGATCAGGTGGATCTAGTTATACGCCTTCTCACATAGGTGATAGGAGTCTTAGGTGAGGTTTTCAATCAGGATCCTTCTTCTTGAGTTTTTATAAGAGGAGCCATCTTCTCTTGCTATTTAGGTGAGTCCACAATAACAATGGGAACCATGGTTGGAGTTTGGGGTTTACCTGCCTTATCGTGAACCTTGCTTGGAGTTTGGGGTTTTCTTGTTCTAAAGTATAAGTGGGTTTTCCTCTGTTGTTTTCCTTTTTATTTGATAGGGGTGGTGAGGGAATTGAGGGAAATTGTTGTCTCTTTCTCAGTGGGTTCTGGAGACACCCTAGGTGACTGCTCCTTGTTTTTTGCCTCTTCATTTCCATTTCCCTTGTCACCTTTGTATTTCCCCTCTTCTTCTCCTTTGAGATCCTAATGTTGTTTATCAATGTCCTCCTTAACATATTCCTCTATTTCTTGATCACCTTCTTTCTCTTTCTCTTCCTCTTCATCCTCATCTATCTCCTATTCACACTTCTCTTCTTCTTCTCCAACTATTTCAGACTCTTGTCTGTCTTTTTCACTCACAGTAGGGCTAAAATCATATGTGAGGGATTTGATATCCTCATTTGTCAACATGTCTCTAAACATTTCCCATTGGATAGGAATTTTGAGGTTTTGGAGGGCATATTTTATATAATTCTAATTAACCAATGGTGGGCAAACTATTGGTACCTTCCTTCCTACACCTTTATGCTTGTATCTACCAGTGATTGCAAAAGGAGGTATGGTATGCTAACCATATGGTGAGGAGGTGTTTCTAATCCAAACCTCCATTCTTCAAACACCCTAAAGTGATAATTATAAACCATACTATACCTACCTTCACATGATATGTATTTTATAAGGTGGTAGCTTACCTCATTCCAGGGATATGGTAGGCTTGTTCTCCTTAGTCCATTCTTGTCTTCAATGGGCTTCTCTGCAGATAAAAAGAATTTCTTTTTGGCAGTTTTGTTATTACCCTTGTCTTCCTTTCTCCAACACACCCCTAGGGAAGTGTGGTAATTCTGCTTATGAGTTCAGGGGTGAACTCTATGGAGGGGGGCCCTCACCACAACAGTGACATGGGTTCTTGTTAGTGGAATGATGGAGAGAGAAAAATCTCGAGCTACTTCATCATCATACCCTCTTAATTTCTCAAAATACCCCATCCAATTATGCCTAGTGAAGATTTCTAGCACATGAGGGTGTTGGTGAATCCGCATAGTGTTGATGGGCTCCCTTCTATTAAATCCCCCTATGATTTTGTCTCATGAACATTGAGCAGAAGATATGTATGATAAAAAATTTAATGAAGGAGGAAATGGGACTACAATACTTGTGGAACTATTTGCTTACACAACTATCAAATTCAATCAAATTGGGAGATTTTTCTATTCGTTTCACATGGAAAAACGAAAGGAAACGTAGAGCCTACCTCCTTATGGTGCTTGTTGTAGCCAACCTCTATGTTTCCTTCTATGAAACTGCTCACTCCCAATCCTGTAAGCTGCCTGATTGTGTCGTCTAGGATTCCCCATGTGATCTTATAGGAAATCTTGCACACAATCAAGATGATGTTTTTCTCTTCCGTAGGTTTCTTGTGTATGAGAGTGACTTTTCCAGACTCATCCTTGAGAATATGAATGCATGAGTGCATGAGGATCAACATTTATTTCCTCTTATCGTCGAGTTTAGTGAGGTGGTGTGCTAGCAACTGAGGTACGCTTTTTCCCTTTTTTGTACCATTGGTCCCCATTACCACATCATCATTCCCCTCTCCTCATAATCAACTCCTACTTTGGGCATCTGTAGCTCAACTACTTCTAATGCCATTCTTTTTTCTTTAACTTGACAACTACCACATGTGTGGGGACTAACTGTTTTGTCCTCAATGACTGAATGAAGTTGGCCAGGTTAACTGTCCACCTTTCACTTATAAACCAACTCATCCACAGTCTTTACATATTTTAATTAAACTATGCAAATGAGAGAGTGAAGAAAGATACTTCCATATGGTGCTAATACCTTGTTGCAATTTTTTGAGGACATGATGTGCCTGTTCTGTGTCAGTTGCATGTTATTTCTTGCTCCTTATATATATATAATAATATATTATTATATATATATATATATATATATATATATATATATATATATATATATATTATATATATATTATATATATATATATATATATATATCTTTCCTTCTTGATTTCCTTGATGTGCAGGTACGTGGTGTTCAGGATGAATGTGCTGCTACTACTCTCGAGCTTCTTCTACCCTTGGATCTTCACGTTGGAAGCTTGCTCCAATGTATGATTTTCATTCTGTGGGATAGGTAGCTACATGATTTCCTACACAATGTGTTGTAGCTACTTCTCCCTCAAAATTTTAATTGTTTCCACTGTTGGGACTTGAGGATGATGACATGGACAGAGAGGAGGCCTAGAAGTATGAATAATGAGAAATACACTCACGTGCTGCCCTCCTCTACTCTCTGTTTCATCTTTTCTCTATGTTTCCTCTTCAAGACAGTGAATTTTTCGAAAATTGATTGTTATTTATGATGGATGCAGGGGTGATTATGGTGGAGAGGGGTATGGTAATGAATGTGTGATGTAGGGTTTTTTATTTTTGGACATGGGAAGGACATTTCGTAGCCCTAGGGTTGCTCATTTTAGGATTCTGAAGCCACTGTAATTCCTACAAGATCATCTTGTAGGTTTTTAGGGGATCTTATAGGTTTACAGGGAATCCTTTAGGTTTACAGGGAATCGTGTAGAAAACATAGTACCCTTGCAAATTAAGGCAAATGAGTGAAAAAATGGAAAGAAATGGTGGAATCATGAAGGATAATGGATGGAGAAATACAAATATGAGTGGAATAGGTCCCTCTTTTATTCTCCTTTACTCTTTGATTGTCCTCCTACTGACCTGGAAACAATCTTTCATGATTTTTCTTCTCTCCTTTTTCCTTTCAATTTTTTTTTGGAAATAACTAGTGTGCCTCCAACAGGTTTTCATTCTAGTTGCTTGCCCTCAGCACCCCAAGAGAGGTTTTCACCTAAATATATTTTTATTTCTCTTTTTCCCTTTTGTTTTGGACACCATTGGGCCGCCACCAGAGGTATTCAACCTGATAATGGGACTTAGGTGCCTAATGGAGGCTTTCACCTCAGTCCTTATTTTTCATTTTTCTTTTCTCACTGACTTGCTGAGGGAGGAGCTAAAACTTGTTCCACCACCATCACTATTTTATTGATACCATCAATGTACTCTTGCCTTGACAATGGTCTCTTCTAATTATTCGTTATGTGCCCATTAAGAAGTAAAGGGATAGTCTCTACATCTATGGTTCTGATTTGCACTGAACCATTATCATGACATCTCTCTATGCCATAAGGAACTAAGCATATTTTCCTTAAATTTCCCTTAAAGTATTTATATCTAGAATCATATAATAAGGCTTAATCACCTTCTTCAAATTACTGATCTTTGATGTTCCTATCATGCTAGATATTCCTCTAAATTTGAGTTACCTGTATGTATAGGAGGGCCAGCGTTTTGAGCTCATCTAAGCCATTCAACTGGAGTAATCTCTCTTTCTTGCATTGCTAAGATCTAGATCTAGTTGGGCTACCATCCTCAATGTGATATACTCAAATCCAATGGACAATAGAGCCTTTTTTCCATAGACCAAATCCTAGGTTGTGAATCTAGTGGTGGTCTTCTAGGTGGTATTACAGGCCGAGGTGGCTTTAACTACTTTATATACCCAATATTCCATGTTGTTGCTAACCACTTTGGTCACAATGCCCTCCAGCACTTTGTTGGTGACCTTAGTTTTCTCATTAGCTTTTGGGCGATAGGGAGTGTAGGTTCTATGCTTGACCTTATGCTCGCTTAATAGGTATTCAATCATGTTGGAGGTAAAATGCCTTGATCACTAACCAGTTCTCTAGAGTACCCAAATTTGTGAAATAAATTCTCCCTTAAGAACTCAACCACCTTCTCCTCTGTTGCTGCCTTAATTTCCTTAGTTTCAGTCCACTTACCCATATAGTTAATGCACATAATGATATACTTGTTTTTCTTGGATTGAGCGTCAATAAGTTCCAACAAAGTCCGTGCCCCACTTGTCAAATGGCTCAAAAATGATTTCAGGTTGCAAAGGCATTTCATCTCTTGGAGTACGCTTTCCCATCCTTTGGCACCAATGACATTTGAGGCAAAATCTATGCCAAAGCATTTAGGAGTACTCAGATTTCCGAAAGATGACTATAATGTTGTGTATCTCTCTAAAGGACCAAGTTGTACTTCTCAAGTATTTGACGAGTATGCACCACAATGTCCATGAGCAAGTGATGTTGCTCAAGCCCAGAATGCTCGATGATACTTATGTATTTGCACAACACCTTGAGAACATAGGTCTGAAAAGAGCGCAATCTAGTGGGTCAAAGAAAAAAGAGAAACAAGATGATTATAAGGATGGGAAGAAGAAACAAAAACTCAGAAAGGATAAAAATACTGTAGCCATAACACTTGAGTGAAAAAATCCTAGTAACCACTACAATGTTGATGGAGATAAAGAGCAGAGGTTGTGGAAGTTGCATTGGGAGCTAAAACCAAAGAACACAAAGAAAGATAATAAGAAGAAGAATATCGTCACCATTAATTCACACAACCAAGTTAAAAAAAGCTTAGACATGGATGAGAAGATCCCCTATACATTACTTCAGAAGGAGGTGAATTTGGGTATCCTTCAACAACACGAAGAGAAAGAAATGACCAAACTCTTCCATGTAAAGATACATGTAAACAAGGTGAAGATTGATGCTCTGTTTGACTCAGGATTGCAGGAAAATCTCATTGTAGCAGATCTAGACAAGATGTTAGGGATGGAGTGATCATCCGAACCCATATCCATTGGGATGGGTACATAAGGATGCAAAGCTTAAGGTAAAAAATTAGTGTAAACATACATTTGTTATCAATGTTTATTTTATTGATGAGGTAGATCTATATGTGGTTCCCCTTGACATATGTGGAGTTGTATTTTAAAGTCCACACATGTACATGTGTGATGCTATATTCATGACGAGAGTTAACTAGTACCATCTCATCAAGGATGAAATATCGTTCATCATCAACATGCATAAATAAAAGAAAAAAGTTTCACTCGTAAGTGGCTACAAATCCAATAAATTGATTAGATCGAGCAAGAAGTATGTTTTATTGCCTTTAAGAGAAAATTAGTTTATATATGAGTCAATAAGAGGTAAGGCATCCTTAGAGGGGTGTACTAAGAAAAAGAAAACAACAATTGGGGGAGTTGTTATAGGAATACGAGTATGTGTTCCTAGAGCCTAAAGGGATACATCGTGAGAGAGAAGTGGAGCATGAGGTCTAGCTATTTTCATACTCCCCATTGCCAAATATTCGGTTGTACATGAAGTATGATATAGAAAGAAGTGAGGTAAAGAAATAGTTGTAACAACTGTTGGAGCAAGGTGTGTGGGTCAGCCATCATCATTGTGCCAAAGAAGAATAGGACCTCACACATGTGTATAGATTATAGGGCATTGAATAAAATCATGCTCAATAAGAGATACCCCATGCCCTAGATAGACCATCTGCTAGATCAATTGCAACAAGCAAATTATTTCACTAAGCTAGACTCAAAGTCTCGATATCACCAAATTCTAGTCAAAGAAGAAGATACATGGAAGACCAGCTTCAAAAAGAGGCAAGGATTGTATGAGTTGTTAGTTATGCCATTCATCCTCTATAATGCAATAACTAAATTTATGACATTAATGAATGATGTATTATGCCATTTTATACATTCATTTATTATTGTCTATTTGGATGATATAATGGTATATAGTCCTACATGGGAGGAGAATAATTCACAGTTGATGCAGGTGCTGGAAACATTGAAGAAACACGAGCTGCTAGAAAATCTCAAGAAGTGTGAGTTTGCACAAGAGTCCTTGATGTATTTTGGATTTGTGATTGGTGGAGGATAATTGAAGACAGGTCCTTCAATTATAGAGGTCATCATGAAATGGTTGGTGACTACAAATGTTACTAAGGTTATGAGTTTCATTGTAGAGCCACAATACTTGGGGAGATTCATAGCCTTGTTTTCAGCACTATCAATACAACTCCATGACATAAAAATAAGTGGCAAGAGTTTCTAGCAGGGAAAAGGGTACTAGAAGGTTTTTGATTAGTTAAAGAAGAAGATAAGTGAATCACTATTTCTCGCATTACCAAACTTGCAATGGCCCTTTGAACTCGATACATATTTGACTAGTTATGTTATGGGAATTTTCTTGATGCAAGTAGGAAGGCCTATTTTCTACCATTCTAAATTATTTCATCGAGGAGTTCTTAACTATCCTACCTATGAGAAGGGGCTCTATGCCATGGTGCAAGGTGTGAAGAAGTGGAAGAATTGTCTAATATGAAAGGAGATAATAATCCACACACGTTATGAGTCGTTACAGTAACTTTAGGCCCATAATAAGCAAACAAACAAGTTGGCCAACATGTTTTCAAGGCCACCAACATCAAATATTACAGCTTTAGGGACTCTTATGCACATGGATCCATTCAACGATGAGGCATACACAGAGGAATATTTAGAAGATGATGGTTTAATAGGTCATGAGAATACCAAACAACACATCCATGTGATATTCTATAAATGAGACATGTTTCTAATGTCATACACTTTCGAATTAAATCTCATGGGTATAGATCTCAAGAACTTTTGAACAATGATATATTTTTTTAAAACTTCACACACTCCTCTAATCATATTGGTTACTTCATCAATTCTGAGAAATTATTCTTCCACGCTTTCTTCTCTATGTATTTTTACGTTTTCAAAACTCATTTTTAAGGTTTGATGTTTTTCCTTTCTAACTCTATCATCTCCTTCATGACTTTGATTGAGATTGACCCATACTTCATTAGCAAACTTCGAGTACATAATTTTTATGACTTAAGACTCACTAGCACAAAGAGAATGAAAGTCTTGGTTTTATCAATATTTCCATATAGGTTTTTACCATCAACCTTAGTGCGAGGGACATTAGGGACATCATAATCTACTAGAATAGAACTGTAAACATCTACTCTTAGGGACATAAGATAAGCTTCCAACTCAAATTTCAATAAGGAATAGTTTGTACCATGAAAGAGTGGTATCTTGCTTGGGTAGGTACCTTCAATCTCTTGCCTAGACATATTCTTCATGAATCTATCTTTGAGTGGTTAGAATGTTCGTGAAGGAACTTTTCTCTAATAACAATTATTGTAATAAGGAATTACTGAGAGGAGGGGTGAATCATTAATAGTTGCATTCATGAAACATTAATTGCAAACCTTCAATTATTTTCACTATTGTTAGTTATTTGAGAGAGCATTCATACTACAATAAACATGAATTGAAATATAAGACATTCAAATAGGTGAACTTAACAACATACACACAAAATGACAGAGGTATTTTTATGTAAAAATGAGTGTGAGAAAGCCACTAATATGTTTTTTATTATGATGTAATTTAAGCACCCACTTAATTGCATGAATTTTTTGTGAGCGCCCATTCACACGAGTCCCCAATACCTTTCAAATAGAAAGATACAACTTTCCAAAAGCACCAACCTATTATGAATGTAGGAAACTACCTTCTCTAGACATTGTTATTCCTTTCATACAATTTTCAAATTGAAAATAGAGGATAATACAATAGACAAAAACATAAATATTGTATAATGTAGTACCAAGTCTTTTCATTCAGCTCGTTGAAGCATGATTCTTGTTGCTCAAGTACCTCTACTCACCACCATTTTCTTCACTTTATATCTCTTACACACTCACAATGCTGAACAATTAAAATCACACAAATTCTACTTTCACTTTGTTTAATTACTCAGCACATTGTTGTTCCTCTCTAGCACCAGAAATGCATGGCTTGCCATACTATACTCATACATGGGAGAAGAGTTAATGCAAAGAAGGGGTTGTGGATTGTTTTATATGTAGAGAATTAAGTCAGATTCAAGCTATTGAATCAAATAGCTCCTCCATCAATAACTACATGTACTCACAACATGGTTCTTCCCTTTTTCTCTTCAAGGGGCATAGGATAATAGCAGAATAATACCACAAACACTCATTTTCATTTAACTCATGATAGCCTTCAATGAAGCTCAGGGGTGACCAACAATGTTTCACAATGGGCTACATTAAATTTCTCCTGTGTGTCTTGGTCCTTCACTACCTTGAATGAGTGTTGTGAGTAGTTGTATTTACTTCCATTCTTAATTCCCATATGTCAAGTCATTTATCTAAATCCTAAAGGCTTTCCATTAGCACCACTATCAATTATGTGGATTTATCCCTTTAGCTTGCCTTAGATGTTTAAGGTATAGGCCTTTAGGTTCCAAGCCCCTAAATTTTAACCCCTTCATGGGCCAAGTTACTATCTTAATGCATCTCCACCATTGGTATCATTTCTACAAGAAATGAAAAAGGCTTGGCACTAAGGTCAGAGCTCCCAAGCCCAACACTTTTATCTTGACACTTGATAAAGAAATCATTTCAAGCTCCTCTTAGAGGGATTATATGTCAGTTGGGGTGTACGATGTTATCATTGGTAATTAAGAGATGGTGAGAGGATGAGATGTTTGGATGATGTATCTTTTTCCTTACTTCCTAGCACATTCAATTTGCAAATAATTAACAAACTTTCTGGCTCTTCAAAGTAGGCTTAGCAATCCCATGGGGTCCTCCTTGTGCATTTTGGGTCATAGTCCTCATATTATGGCTTAAGTGCTAATATTTGTTGCATCTCATCTCAATGCTACTATGGGTGACATCAAATGCCAACATTCCAAGTGCTACCAAAGTTTCAGACAAGATCAATTGTCAAACATCCCTAGGATAGCTAGAAAGGATATGCAAATAAGAAGATAATTTATAAATAATAAAAAGTGTGAGAACATGTATACATGCAAGTAAAAAAAAAATGTGTGCATTTAGATTAGGAACCTGTGCTAAGTTGGTGCCAAGATTTTGTCCAAAATTAGAGCTATTAAATGGAGTTGCCTTGGTGGCCTACCTCGTTGTGCTACCAAGCCATATGAAAGTGAATATTGTTTTACATATCTCTTTATTGAAAATGTATGTCCATGATAGTTTTCACCTCATTGATTAAAATTTCATGCAAGTGGAACTAAAAGGAGAGTTGTAGGTTGAATTTCTTTCTTTCCTAATAACCATTCCATATGGTATATTATTGTTCATAATTATTTTTTTTTCTTTCTTTCCTAACAACCATTCTTGTTCATATGGACTTCTTAAAGCTTTTGGAGTTCGTGGTTTCAAATGGAGAGATTTCTAGTATTTTGTCAATATAGGTGCGGTTTGTTTGTCTCTTCAGATATCTGAAATATGATGCGGTTTGTCTTTCCAGCCAGTTAAGTTCATTCTTAATTTGTCTTTCTAAGTGAAATTTTTTACATCTTTATGTTCTGACATTTTTGTTGCTTCTGAATAATCTAATAGAGCTAGGGAGTGTATGGTATCGTGGCATATCTCAAGTAAAAGAGACTTTCAAGGATCATAAAGAGAAATATGATGACTTCATTGAGGTCATGAAATCTTTCAAAGCCCGAAGGTCTGTACTTCTTTTATATAAAGATTGGCATTATCCATCAATACCTGTTATTTTCTTTGGTCTCCATTAACTACAAATCTTAATATTGATGACAATTTTCCTGGCAACTCTGTAGACTTGATACGGTTTATGTTGTAACTCGAGTAAAAAGTTTATTTAAAGGCCATAATTCCCTTATTTTGGGTTTTAATATATTTCTTCTTAAAGGTTGTGAAATTATATTTCCTTTAGGGAAAGTTTAATTTCGTGGAGTAACCAGTTATGTTAATAAGATCAAGGTAGTGTAGACGAGCAATTATGTTAATAAAATAGAGATAATGCAGATGAGGATGTATTAGTTCTTTGATATTTGAAAGCTATTTTATATTTACAACCCAATTTATTGTAACTAGATGTGTTTTTGAAATGTTGAACAAGTGTAGGAGTATTTGTTATAATATTCTTGTTTTGACATTCTTGTCTTGGTTTATTGTTTTCAGACAAGGTTTCAAAGAGATGAACAATTATACTTGAACTTTTTAAATATACTAAACATGTGTAAATCTGGGAACAAATCAATAGATGAAGTATACAAAGAGGTACTTTCTAGTGTTTTGCAAATATGAGAACATAAATGTTACTTTCTTCTAATTCTTTTAAGCTATGTTATTCTATAAGGAATTTAATTCTATTTGTCTGTATGAGGTGGAAATATTATTTTATGATCATCAAGATTTATTAGAAGAATTTAAGATTTTTAGACCAAACTAGACAGGCTGAAACACTATTTTATGATCATCAAGATTTACTAGAAGAATTTATACTTTTTCTACTAGATGAGAGATTTATTAGAAGAATTTGCACTTTTACTACCAAATGAGGTAGGTGGAAATACTATTTTATGATCACCAAGATTTACTAGAAGAATTTATACCTTTTCTACTAGATGAGACAGCTCAAACTCCCATTTCCAATGTGCATTTCTAGTAATTTCTATTGGGTATTTACACAAAGAAATTGCGGTGAATGCCTCTTATCTAATCACTATGCTATACATTAAAAGAATCAGTGACTATGCTTTATCAATGTAGTTGTAAAAAGTACAAACTTAGACAACCCATTGAAAGTTTCTTCCATTTTATATTAACATATAGTTATGAATGATGTCATATTATTGATTGCAAATTCCTAAAGCTATGCTATCAATGTCCGTAATATTATTGATGTCATATTATTGATTAGTAAAAGTGGGTCAATATATTACGGACTCAATTCTATTCCATGTGAAAAGATTAGTAATCTTTTTAGTGCTTTTAAAAATAGCCATGGTCAATTTCACAATTAGAGTTATTTTTGAGAAGACAAAAATCAATAGTAATTTGTAGAAAAAGTTGAATTCAACAAAATAAGGCAATGAAATGAAAATTGTTTGCCCTTCCTTATATTGCTGCTTCCAATATAGCATTTTAGTTTGTTTTTTTTGTTATTGCTTTAAAGCATATCCATGTTGAAATCTAATATAACTGTGGTGGTAGGATAGTTATTCCATGAAAGTGAAAGGAATCTATACAAATATTCATCTAATCACTAAAATGAATGATGAAATTATTTGTAAATGAATTAGTTTCACCTCGTGAAAACTGGGCTTCATCCAATTAGGTTTACAATTTTGATTCCGAGATAATGATATTCACTATAATTACCCTTAATACTATTCACTGTACGTACATTGAACAACACTGTTTTACTATCTCAGAATCCTCATTGGATCAAACCTAGTTTACCAAAGGTAATGCGAAGTCATTCAAAAATTAACATCATGATTCATTTTATTGGTTAGATGAATATTTTTATATATTCCTTTCACCTGTAACTGAATATATTCATTTCGCCTGTAACTAAATATGTTATCAATGTAAATATTTTAGGGTTAGGAAGAGGCACACAAAACAGCAGAAGGTTACCATAAACGAGAATTCATCTTCGACCAATGGTATCATATTGTAGGGAAACAACCTAAGT
>APFE030386645.1:0-13313 GCA_000404065.3 Pinus taeda | reverse complement strand
GTAATTCAATACAATCATGTCATAGTAATTTGAATAAATAATCTTCTGCATACTCCTGTGAAAGCCAACATTTTGGCTGTTTGTATTAGAGATTCATAGTGAGGAGACGATTTGTTATTGCAGAGCATGCCAAACACAATTCTATGACTATCGCTAATGCTTATGGTTTGGAGATGGTTTTTGATACCTTCTAGGTGATTTCAAGGCTTCCTCAATTGCTTGATACTTCTAGGTGATCTTAGGGATTTTCAATTCGCTGTCATATGTCAAGAGGAAAGGGTTACTAGTTTCTAGCTAGAACTTCTAGGAAAAACGTCTATTGTTTCAACAACTTCTTATTTAGATAGCGGATTTGTGTACATATGGTCGAGCTATGGAGCTTTATAACTTATTCAATTGCATCAGTAGCTAGTTGTTTCAAGCTCACATATATAAGTTTTGGAAAGATATGTAAATATCAATCTTATAACGAACTTTTGTATTTTAGATGAAAGTCAAGCATAAGGTCAAGTTGTTCCCTATTTCGAAGCATTTAAAGAGGGTTTTCTCTTACAGTCCACAGTCATGAGCACGCATCAACAAAGCTACTAGGAAGAAAGGAAATTTGTTCATATTTTATAGTACCCACTGGATTTTCAATAACTATAGTCACAATGTTTTTCAGGTTCTTTTGGTCACAAAAGGGGTAATATTGTCTATATGGAAATTGGAGAAACATTTGGTCATTGAGTTTGATAAAAATCCCATCGGTGATGATCCTATGTGGGTTAGATGGGCATATATATAACTTTATATTTAATATGAGTAGAGGGAAATTATCTGATAACAAAGAAATTTCGTTGGGTATGAAAGTTATCAATCTTCGCAATTTCGGTCTAGGAATTCAACACATATTTTTGTAGTGCCACATAGGAGTGACAGGGTTACAACTATATACAATAGCTTTGCCAATCATGGTAGCTTACGGTTTGTTGCGTTTGATAAAAACAAAAGGGCCATGGAGCAATGTGCAGGTTCGGTGGTGATTTAAACGATATTTGGAGCCTACAAAAGGATTAGGCCACCCATGCATGTGAGGAGAATCATTGTAGAAAACATTGGTCTCCTTGTGTTTGTGGGCAATATAACTCTCCTATAGCTTGCTAGCCTTGCTAGTTACCAAATCAGACAAAACGAATCTCATAAAATAGGACTTTGGCACACAGTTTTGGTCAACGAGTTGCCACACAAGAAAACTGTTATCTTCTTCACAAGTTTTTCCGGATGCTAATGTCGCTTATACAAACTATGGGTTGGTGATTATTTTTGGTTGGAAATTGTTTTTGGCTTAAAGAACTCCAATACAAAGGTGGCCTTCTCATACCTATCATGACTGCTTTCTCTGTTCGTTCCACGACTATAAAAATCCTTCCTTTTTATATTTGTATGCAGACATTGATCTCCAATCTCTTCCATTCTGCTAGTGGGCATAAGCGATTGAATTACCAAATCAAACAAAATGAATCTCATAAAACAAGACTTTGGCACATAGTTTTGGTCAATGAGTTGCCATGCAAGAAAACTGTTATCTTCTTCACATGCTTTTCCCGACGCTAATGTCGCTTATACAAACTCTGGGTTGGTGACTATTTTTGTTGGAAATTGTTTTTAGCTTAAAGAACTCTGATACAAAGGTGGTCTTCTGATACCTATCGTGACTTCTTTCTCTGTTCGTTCCACAACTATAAAAATCATTCCGTTTTATATTTGTATGCAGACATTGACCTCCAGTCTCTTCCATTCTGCCAACAGGCATAAGCAATCGAAACACCTAACGATGTATAAAGTCGCACAGTTGTTTGGCTACAACATCATGTTTACGTCTACACAACATAAAATTGAAGGGGTTGCGGTGATATAGAAAAATGTTTGGATTTAAATCAAAGACGATCTCAAAGAGTTCTTTGGGAGAAAAGTATCATTGAAGCTTCTCAGCATATCTCAAGATCGATTCCAGCAATGGAAGTGCAATGTTGAGTGAAATGTGCTTCTATAGGACTTGATCTCTACTGATGAATGAGTAACCACTCTCAGACCATCTGTGCTTGGGTTTGTGTGAGGTTGCGCCACAATGTGGGTGTGAAATCAAGGAAAGGAATTATTGTTTATTCATTGTTGCAAGTGGAGATGCCTTAGAGGAGCAAGGGTGACCTAAGGCTACGATGAAGGGTCTTGATCAAATGAAGAAATTAATTTCATTAAGTTAATTGGGGTTTGTCTTAGGATCTTGTACCCAAGGTGTGGGTGTGAAATCAAGAAAAGGAATTATTATTTATTCATTGTTGCAAGTGGAAAACCCATAGAGGAGCAAGCGTGACCTAAGGCTATGATGAAGGGTCTTGATCAAATGAAGACATTAATTTTTCTTAAGTTAGTTTGGGTTTGTCTAGAAACTTCAAGTCGGACTAGACTTGGAAAGACACCCTTTGAGGGCAAAGTCTACCCTCATGAGAAAAATATAAGGAGGGAAGTTGTGAAACTCATTTATTATCCAACAAGTGGAATTGTTCTCAAGTGAGGACGTATCCAAGGAGGCCACATAACTCAAGAAGCTGAGCTACATAATGAACAAGAAGAAGTGTTTCATCTTTGTCCTCTTGTCTCATGCTTTGGTTCAGGTTCAAGGAGGATGTTGGTAGAGTTTGGTGAGGATTTCAATGGGCAACTCTGTGCATCCAAGTAGTGGAAGAGACTTTTGGAAAAGGGAAGAAAGTTCTACGCTAATCGCAGTGGTACTTCTGTGATCTACCCGCAGACTCTCGTACGTTATTAGAGGGCCAAAGAACCTAAAATAAGGTTTTTTTGGCATGCCATGAGGATTAGATGAAAGCTGGAGTAACGCTACATTCCTTAAATGCCCAATGAAACAAGTACAATGCTGGAAGAGGGGTACTGCAGGTCTGAGGTAACCCTAGATTTGGGGCCGCAGAGATATGTAGAAAGGCCTAGGATATCAATCAAGAAAATGACCATCACTGTGGTTTCTTGGAGGCTAAGTGGTAGTGTCCTCAAGGAGATAGTTTCCTAAGGTTGGAGGGTTGTCCATGAGGTTTTGGACAACAATTTTGATATGCACTAGTTAGGGCTTCATCTTATGCAGAGAGCCATCCTATGGTCTGTCCAAATCTCAGTGAAAGAATAACCCAGATCTTTGATGAATGAAGAGAGTTGAGACCCTAGAAAAGGAGGTTGATGACTCTTTGTCCTGGGTGCAAGTTTGAGACAAAAGGAGAACGAGAAGGGTGATGTAGTAAAGGAAAAGTTAAGGCATGTTCTAAGGTTTGAACAACAATTGTAATTAGACCTAAGAATAGGGATATAGAATGCATCTTATCACTATTGGTGGATTGTTTGGAGTAGCCCCAAATTTGGACAATTTAAGGAGACAAATTGCAAAAGAAAGGGCAGGTTTGGAAGCCCTAGATTAGTCATGGTGTTGAATGTGTATGGCTAATTTTGGAATCCCTTTAGAATGCATCTTATCATTGTTGGTGGCTTGTTTGCAGCCCTAAATCTAGACAATTTAAGTACACAAACTATAGAAGAAAGTTCAGTCTCGAAAGCCCCAGATTAGTCATGGTGTTGAATATGTATGCATAATTTTGGAAGCCCTAAGAGGTGAGCTTTGAAGAATGAAAGGGCAACTGGAGCATCCAGGAGGTTGACAAGTGGGTAGTCTAGAAGACCTCAAGTACAATGTTCATTAAAGTAATCAATGGGTTGTTACGAGGCATAGTAATGGAACCCTAGCTCATCTTATGAAAGGAGCCATATGGTTGACAAGAGAGCATATCCAAAAGACCCAAGGAGTAGACTTCTTAATGGCGCTAGAAGGCTGCTAGTGGGAAAATCTGTGAGCCAAAGTTCAGTTACACAAAAGCAGTTGTGATCATTGATAGTGGCAGTTCAAGATGCAAGTTCAGTGATCAGTAGATTGGGAGGCAAGGGGACTCGCCATATGTGTTCAAGGTACGTGGACTGAAAGGGCTATAGTGCGTGTTGTCAACAAGTAGGTCAACTGTAATTTTCTTAGGGTAGATTGGTGGTCATAGCAATTGCCACCAAGCCCTAGTTTTGTCCTTATATCAAGGTTGTATGTAAGGGCCATGATCCCTAGTACGAGAGCCCTAAGATTGTTGTATTACAGTTTGCAATATAGCAAGTAGAGGGTTTTAAAAGTTAAAAATTGTCATGTGCACTAGTTGATTCACTGACGTATGTTATTTCGTTGTGAAAAGTAGAAGTGTTGTCGCATTTGAGTGTGTTTGTGTTCGCAATTTTAGACTCAAACCATATTCTTGAGTGTCGTGGAAAAATCAACAAGCTTACGCTTGAATTGAGCGCACACAAACCTACCCTCCATTGGCTAATATTATAAAAGCAACAATCATGAAAAATAAGCACTAAATATGTGAACCTAAGTATAAATTTTCTATTACATATCAAAGTTTTAGGAAAAACTCCTGAATCTCACACATTTGAGTAAGATCATACTATCTTGAAACCATTACAAAAGGAGAAATCATTGTGCAAAAATCAAATATTATGTGTATTATAGGACAACAATATTTTGTAGGATAAAAGTATGGCTCACCCATTCTTTGTGGCATGTTTGAAGAATTTCTATTGTATCTTCACCACTTGACCTTTGTATATTATACAATTGTAGTCGTTCACTGCATAAAAAAGAGAATTATAGCAGATTATGAGAGCATAGATAAAACATAATAAATTGAATAACAAACAAGTGCAGCCACAAATTAGCAAAAGATACATTTAAGTGAAATGCACTGCATATAGGTATGTTAACTCACCTTCATTTATGAATAATAACCTCCATTTTCTCTATCTGCTTCCTTCATTTCTTTCTTTGTCTCCTTCCTTCATTTCCCTTTCCACACCCAACAAACGAAACCAAAACCAAACTACAAAAAATGTGAAAAAAAAGAAAACAAAGGAAAACGAGTACAACACACCCAACAAATGAAACCAAGACCAAACTATAGAAAATGAGCAAAAAAAAACAAAGGAAAATAAGTACAACTCAAAGCATGCCCATGCTCAAACTCCAAAACCAAAACATTAAGACAAGAACAAAGAAAAATTGCAAATATCCCCTTTGCACATCATCTCTCCTACAATGTTCTCTTCTCTGCTCAAAGGAAAAAAAAATGGGTTGAACAAGGTTAAAATATACACACAATTAGTAATGGTAAGCATATTTCAAAACCAATAATTATTCATCATAGAAAACGCACCTCCCGTAGGGTTTGTTAGGCACTCTCTTTTGTATTCCACTTGTTCCTGCTTATCAAAACAAGCCACCTACAATAGATAAAAAAGAATATATTAGAATCGTTATATAATTTAAACTAAAGAGTCGAAGGCAATAATTAATCATAATAAGAAACACACCTTTCTTTAAGACTATTATATAAAAGGGAGCCCCAAGAGTTAGCTCAATCGGTCAAATCAAGTGCCTCGCCAATGGGAGGTCACAGGGTCAATTCCCGAAAGCTCTTGGGGTCAGGTCAATAAATAGGCCGATGGGTGTTGATGCCCTTCGGGTTGCGTCCACTCAGTTATAACCCTGGATGTAGCGGCTACCCACTGACCCGGGTATCCGTGAACCAGAAGTGAAAAAAAAAGACTATTATATAAAAGGGGAGAGCCCATTTTGTATTTCATGTATTCATGTTCAATGGAACAAGCCATTTACATTAGATATACAATAAAATATTAGATTTCTAATAGAATTTAAACTAGAGAGTTTGAAGGTATGAACATGTCATGCAACTTAGTTTGATTCCAGTTATATTTTGTGTTATATCTCAAAAAAATATAAATTCTATAAGCTAGATGTACTTCTGCTACGAGTAACGCAAACAATGTTTCATAAGATGTAAATTTTTCGGAAAAGGAATCTAAGCATACCTAAACATATTGAACACCCAAAATGCCATGGTCCATAGGACAACAGTGTTTGTATGTTAGCATGAAGTTTGAATGGTTGAAGGGTCAGTATGTTTGTCTGCTCGACCTTACCCACCTCCTCTACAAGGCAAGTTGTGTGGGGGTGTGCATGTGATGTGGAGCAAGAAAACATACTCTGCACCATCCTAGACACTGCAACTATAGTCACTCAATGCACAAACTAATATAATATATGACATCACAAATAAGCCACGAGAGAAAATGAATGACAAATATACAAAGCGACAAATTAATCATACACATACCTGTTCGCCCTTGGCTAATGTTATAACAGCAACAACCATGAGCAATAAGCCCTGAAATTGTGAACCTCAATATAACATTTCCCTTTATTCTGCATCAAAGTTATTGGAAAATTTCAAACCACACACTCATTTACAAGATCATACTACTCTGAATCCATGACAAAATGATAAATCGATTCACAAAAAAACAAATATTTTCGTTGATTAAAGGACAATATTCTTCTGTAGGAAAAAAATATGGCTCACCAATCGTCCAATTTAAGTTAGTATAATGTCTAGGGTATCTTCACCTTGACCTTCATAGACTATAAAATTGTGGTTGCTCACTACACAAAGCGAGATCGTTATATTTGAGTGTGAGACCACATATAAAACATATAATAAATTGAAAAGCAAACAAATGCATTCACAGATGAGCGAAAGATAATTGTGAGTAAAATGCATTGCATTGCATATAGTTAAGGTGATTCACCTTCATTTATGAATGATACCTCCATCTTATATCTTTGAATTTCTCTCCTTGTTGCCTTCCTTCCCTATTGCACATCCAATAAACAAAACCACGACCAACTACAAGAAATGAGAGAAAAATGTGAAAAATGTAAAACAAAGCTAAACGAGTACAACAAAAAGCATGACCATGCTAAAACTCAACAAAAACAAAACATGTAGCCAATAACAAACTAAAAATTGCAAACTTCCCCTTTGCGCATTATCTCTACTGTAGTGTCCTCTCCTCAACTGAAAGGAAAAAGAAGTGGGGTGAATAACATTCAAATCCAAACATAGATAGTAATGGTAAGTATAATTCAAAACCAATAATTATTCATAATAGGAAACGCACCTCCTCTGGAGTTTGCTATATAACGATAAACACTCCATTTTGTATTCCACTTATTCGTGCTAAACAAAACAATGCATCTACAACAAATACATAATAAGATATTAAAATCAATATACAATTTAAACTGGAGAACTGAATACAATAATTAATCAAAATATGAAACGTGCCTGTCTTTGAGTTTTGTTATATAAAGAGGTACAATCCATTTGTATTTCATGTATCCATAATTTTGATGGATTGAACTTAATATAACTTACTACACACTAACAAATGCGCTTTAATTGTTTCAGTCAGTATTTACACTAGAACACACTGAATTCAACAAATGCATTTAATTATTTTAGTAAGAATTTAGACCATAATGCATTGAATTTCCATGGTGGGAGCCCTTTCTCAAGAGAGAGCTTTTGAAATAGAAAATCGAGCAAACTTACTCTAAGAACTTGTGACAAGGGTTAGGTAAGATAGCCTTGAAGCTATCTACATATCAAATTGTTTAGAGTAATTCAATACAATCATGTCATAGTAATTTGAATAAATAATCTTCTGCATACTCGTGTGAAAGCCAACATTTTGGCTGTTTGTATTAGAGATTCATAGTGAGGAGACGATTTGTTATTGCAGAGCATGCCAAACACAATTCTATGACTATCGCTAATGCTTATGGTTTGGAGATGGTTTTTGATACCTTCTAGGTGATTTCAAGGCTTCCTCAATTGCTCCATACTTCTAGGTGATTTCAAGGCTTCCTCAATGGCTCGATACTTCTAGGTGATCTCAGGGATTTTCAATTCCCTCTCATATGTCAAGAGGAAAGGTTTACTAGTTTCGAGCTAGAACTTCTATGAAAAACATCTATTGTTTCAGCAACTGCTTATTTAGATAGTGGATTTGTGAACATAAGGTCGAGCTATGGTGCTTTATAACTTATTCAATTGCATCAGTAGCTAGTCGTTTCAAGCTCACATATATAAGTTTTGGAAAGATATGTAAATATCGATCTTATAACGAACTATTGTATTTTAGATGAAAGTCAAGCATAAGGTCAACTTGTTCCCTATTTCGAAGCATTTAAAGAGGGTTTTCTCTTACAGTCCACAATCATGAGCAGGCATCAACAAAGCTACCAAAAAAAAGGAGATTTGGTCATATTTTACAGTACCCACAGGATTTTCTATAATTGTAGTCATAATGTTTTTCAGGTTCTTTTGGTCACAGAAGGGGTAATATTGTCTATATGTAAATTGGAGAAACACTTTGTCATTGAGTTTGATATAAATCCCATCGGTGATGATCCTATGTGGGTTAGATGGGCATATATATAACTTTGTATTTAATATGAGCAGAGGGAAATTATCTGATAACAAAGAAATTTCGTTGGGTATGAAAGCTATCAATCTTCGCAATTTTCGGTCTAGGAATTCAATGCATAGTTTTGTAGTGCCACATAGGAGTGACAGGCTGATAACTATATACAATAGCTTTGCCAATCATGGTAGCTTACAGTTTGTTGCGTTTGATAAAAACAAAAGGGCCATGGAGCAATGCGCAGGTTCTGTGGTGATTTAAACGATATTTGGAGCCTACAAAAGGATTAGGCCACCCATGCATGTGAGGAGAATCATTGCAGAAAACATTGGTCTCCTTATGTTTGTGGGCAATATAGCTCTCCTACACCTTGCTAGCCTTGCTAGTTACCAAATCAGACAAAATGAATCTCATAAAATAGGACTTTGGCACATAGTTTTGGTCAACGAGTTGTCATACAAGAAAATTGTTATCTTCTTCACATGTTTTTTCGGGTGCTAATGTCACTTATACAAACTATGGGTTGGTGATTATTTTTTGTTGGAAATTGTTTTTAGCTTAAAGAACAATTTTGATATGCACTAGTTAGGGCTTCATCTTATGCAGAGAGCCATCCTATGGTCTGTCCAAATCTCAGTGAAAGAATAACCCAGATCTTTGATGAATGAAGAGAGTTGAGACCCTAGGAAAGGAGGTTGATGACTCTTTGTCCTGGGTGGAAGTTTGAGACAAAAGGAGAACGAGAAGGGTGATGTAGTAAAGGAAAAGTTAAGGCATGTTCTAAGGTTTGAACAACAATTGTAATTAGACCTAAGAACAGGGATATAGAATGCATCTTATCACTGTTGGTGGGTTGTTTGGAGTAGCCCCAGATTTGGACAATTTAAGGAGACAAATTGCAAAAGAAAGGGCAGGTTTGGAAGCCCTAGATTAGTCATGGTGTTGACTGTGTATGGCTAATTTTGGAATCCCTTTAGAATGCATCTTATCATTGTTGGTGGCTTGTTTGCAATAGCCCTAAATCTAGACAATTTAAGTACACAAACTGTAGAAGAAAGTTCAGTCTCGAAAGCCCCAGATTAGTCATGGTGTTGACTATGTATGCATAATTTTGGAAGCCCTAAGAGTTGAGCTTTGAAGAATGAAAGGGCAACTGGAGCATCGAGGAGGCAGAAATTGAGATCTGCACAAATGCAGAAGGGGGAGCACATTGATTTGTTCCTCACGAAGCTTCAGGAGACCCAGGATAAGTTAGCAATTGTGGGGCCTACACCTCCAGATTCCGAGATGGTGAGACTGGCCCTAAATTCAGTCTCAGAAGAGTGGCAAGTCTTTGTTTAAATTATCTTGGGCAGGGCAGTTTTGCCAGACTAGGATAGTATGTGGGCAACTCTCAAGCACGAAGAGCTGAGGAGATATCTAGTGAAGTCTAAGCTTGACGGAAGTAGCAGTAATGGATCAAAGCCTAAGGAGGAGGAAGAGAATGCAACCCTTGCATGCAAAGGGCAGCAGGAGCAACAGAGGTGGAAGAAGGATGTCTTGAAGATCAAATGCTTCAGGTGTGGTGAAATGGGTCACTACGCAACACAATGTCCTCTCAGGAAGAAGGATAAAAATGAGAAGCACGATCTAAAGGCTGCACCCATGAAGATCAAGGAGGAGGAGTTTGCCATGAAAGCCAAGATACCTCCAGGAGGGAGGTGGGCTGATTTAGAGCTAGAGTTCGAAAGAGCTACAAATGGGCATGATCCTTGAGGAGCCCACCTCCTGGACCAATTCCTTGCTACAAGAGCCCAGATCAGAAGTAGCAGGATGGACCAGTGTTAGTTGGTGCAGAGAAGTGTTGGAGCGACAAATGCAGTGGCTAGAACACCAAGTCTGAGCAACGTAGTGCAGAGTTGCAGTAGTGCAGGGAGGCACAATGCAGTAGCGCAGTGGCTTCAGAAGGATAGCGTGGTCTTTGATTCTCTTAAACAAGATATGCTACAACTTTGTACTACACCCTGTCATTCCTCATGTGAGAGGAAAGACTTATGCCAATGAGATGTGGACAGCCTTGACCAATCTTTACTAGAGCTCAAATGAAAATAGAAAAATGGTCCTAAAAGAGAAATGGAAGGCCATTCAAATGGCTAACACTGACAGTGCTACCACATACCTCACAAAGATCACTTCAGTGAGAGATGAGTTAACAACCGTAGGTGAGATCATTGCACCCACTAAGTTGGTGAGGATTGCTTTGAATGGTCTTTCCATAACTTGGGAGAATTTTGTGGATGCCATTGTTGCACAAGAAAACCTTCCCAATTGGGAGAGTTTGTGGGATGATTGCATTCAGAATGAGATCAGAAAGAACCATCTTGGGGCAGCCAGATAGGTGGAGGAGGATGACAATGTGGCATTGTTAGCAAGAGGCAAGAAGGGCAGAGCAAAGAAGCAAGCTTCTAATAGTGGAGCCAAAGGCAAAGGTAAATGAAAGCAGAAGAACAAGGAGAAGGACTATTTCAAAGTCAAATGTTGGAATTGTCAAAAGTTGGGACACTATGTTGTTGTGTGTCAGGAGAAGAAGAACAAGAAAGGGAAAGACAAACCCATGGCAGCTTTTGCAGAGATAGAGAGCTTCTCAGAGAGCTTTGATCGGGAGTTTGGGTTGATAACTTGTGAGGCCACTAGTGCAGGATCACCTGCCATACAGGTTCAGAGGGAGTGTGCATTCCTCGCTACTAACAGAGCATCTTCTAGCATTTGGTATGTTGACAGTGGTGCTTCCCGCCACATGACAAGAGTCAGAGAGTACTTCTCAGAGCTTTCAGAGGTGATACTGATATGGAGGTAGTACTTGGTGATGAAAGCATTGTTAGAGGAGTCAGTGTGGGGACATTGACATTTGATAGGAGACCCAAACCTCCCTTGAAAGTGTCAGATGTTCTATATGTGCTTGGAATGAAGAAGAACCTGATATCTATCTCAACACTTGAGGACAGAGGGTATGATGTGTTGTTTAGGAGAGGGCAGGTGCTTATATATCTTAGGGGAACTCCAGCTTCTTAAGCTAGAGAAATTGGTGTGTGCCATGCCAAGGTGTACAAGTTCTCATTCCAGCCCCTGATGGCATTGAGTAGCAACACCCAAGACAGGACCGACAACAGATCTTGCAGTTCAGAGTTGTGTGAGATTTGGCACCGCAGGATGGGGTACATGTATCATGGGGCCTTGAGTATATTGCAAGAGATCACCACTGGTGTGCCAGATTTCAGTTCTGATCACCTTGATGTATGCAGAGGATGTGTTATGGGGAAGTTTGTCAGATCCCCTTTTCCCAGTAGTGACAGCAGAGCAACCGGGATCCTTGACTTGATTCAAGTCGATGTGAGTGGTCGGATATCTCATGTATCCTTGAGTGGCTATGAGTACTATTCTTTATTCATTGATGACCACCCCAAGAAGACCTGAATTTATTTCTTGAAGACCAAGAGTGAGGTCTTCAAGTAGCTTCAAGAGTTCAAAGCTCTTGTGGAGACCCAGCAGGTAGGAAGATCAAGGTCCTCAGGTCGAACAATGGAGGGGAGTATACCCTTGGTGAGTTTGTTGATTTTTGTGCTGAGGCAGGCATTAGAAGGGAGTTCACAATTCCTTACTACCCCCAGTAGAATGGGGTTATGGAGAGGAAGAATATATCCATTGCAGGGGCTGCCAAAGCCATGCTTCATGATCAGGGGTTACCTTTATTTTTGTGGGCAGAGGCCTACAGAATGGTTGTGTACTTGCAAAACAAGAGTCCACATCATGCCTTAGGGAATGTGACTCCAGAGGAGGCTTTTTCTGGGAAGAAGCCTGATGTTGGGCACTTTCATATCTTTGGGTGCCTTACATATTCGTATGTCCCCAAGGAGAACAGGACCAAGCTAGAGCCCACTGCATACAAGGGCATCTTTGTGGGTTATAACGAGACCTCGAAAGCTTATCGAATTTATATTCCTGCGCAGAGGAAAGTGGTTGTCAGGCGTGATGTGAAGTTCGAGGAGGACAGAGCTTTCAGGGGGTCGCGAGAGTTAGAGTATCTAGAGTCACCAGACCCTCAAGAGCAGCTGACTCAGTCATAGGGATCCAGTGGTCAGGGATCAGGAGGTACATCGATTACAGTGTCAGGTCCATCAGTGAGCAGTGGCTCTCAGAGTCAGGTGGGTGGTTCTTCGAGCAGCATGCAAGGCAATCCACAGAGTAGTTCACAGGGAAGTCCACTAATGGACAGTTCACACGATACTTCAGCATCTATAGGCATGGATTCAGGCATGAGGTCAGTTGGCAGGCCTTCAAGAGTTCAGGCTTCTGATGATGATGAGGATTATTTCACTCCAGTGGGAGAAGCATGCTCAGGGAAGAGGAAGCCTAAGTGGCTTCAAGATACCTTGCGTGAGGCCACATCAGTTGTTGGGCCAAAGAGACAGGTTAGAGAGAGTAAACCACCTGAGCAGTTTTGTAGTTACATGGCATTGGTAACAAGCATTGTTGACTCCAAGCCTTCTAGTTATGAGGAGGTAGCCAACCAGCAAGTCTTAAGAGAGGCCATGATGGAGTATTCTTCTATTATGAAGAACGATGTTTGGGAGGTACTACCGAGGCCTGAAAGTAAATCAGTTGTTACTTCCAGATGGCTCTACAAGATAAAGCATGCTGCAGATGGCAGCATCGAGAAGTTCAAGGCTCAATTTGTGGCGAGAGGGTTCTCACAGGTAAAGGGAGTTGACTATGAGGAGACCTTTGCTCCTGTAGCTCGGTATACATTTATTTGCTCCATTATATCAATTGCAACAGAGATGGGTTGGAAGATCCACCAGATGGATGTGAAGACCGCATTTCTCAATGGCTTCATTCAGGAGGAG
>APFE030386632.1:4873-31111 GCA_000404065.3 Pinus taeda | reverse complement strand
GCAACAACCAGTAGAATCAACAGCAACCTGAAATACCAAATTTCATAATGCATACGCTACTTTACTATAACAAAACCGCATGTATACGCACTTTAACCTCATACAACCCGCGTACAGATCTAAAGATAATTACTTGTGCCTTCGCTGTTATATCAACCCAATCCAAGCAGCACAAACCGATAACCAACAATACTAAATCTTCGCACTTCGTCAGATGTTCATTCCTTGCTCCCCCTTCTTTGCCTAATGGTCTTCTCCTTATATAGGTTAGGCTTCTCTCAATACCATGGTCCAAAACCATGTAGAAACAATACCATGAACCCAATACTTGGGGTCGTCACTTTGGACCAAATACTATGGACCAAATACCACGAACCAAAACCATGATTTTCAACATGTACGCGCCTTTACTCTTATTAACCCGTGTGTATACGCGTACGCTCCTTCTGCTTCGCTAACCCGCGTATATACGCTCTTTCTTCACGGTCAACCTGCGTATATCTCTCGATTTACCTGCTGCACTATGATCTGTCCTCTGAGTGAGTTGCCATCACCTGTATCATTCCTTTAAGTGAGTTGCCATCAAGGACAACACCTGAATCATAATGCCAACATGTGTATCCTATAGACTACTCCTATAGACTGTTCTTGTAGGAATTCTTTGCAGAATGATGGATCCTTGCTTCCAATGGGTGGCCAGAGTTATGAGAGCTACTTGAGTGAGGGAGTTTCAAGGAGGTGGAATGCATGAATGCATGCAAACGATGTTTTGTTTTCCTTTATACCACCTCATCATTCCCACTCCTTGTATCATAATGCCAACATGTGTATCCTATAGACTACTCCTATAGATTGTTCTTGTAGGAATTCTTTGCAGAATGATGGATCCTTGCTTCCAATGGGTGGCCAGAGTTATGAGAGCTACTTGAGTGAGGGAGTTTCAAGGAGGTGGAATGCATGAATGCATGCAAACGATGTTTTGTTTTCCTTTATACCACCTCATCATTCCCACTCCTTGTAATCAACTCCCACAGTTGCTAAATCCATAGTTAACCACTTCTTGTCCTACTACTCCTCTATTTTTTGAGTTGATTGCAGCCATGTGTGAGAGGACACCCTACTTTGTATGTGATGACTGAACAAAGGTGGCCAAGTTAACTGGCCACATTTTCACTTACAAACCAACTACATCTTAACCTTTACAAATTTTGATCAAAAGATGCATATGAGTGAGTGAGTGGGATACTTACCTGTGGTCTTGATGCCATGCTGCAATTGTCAAAGATCAGAGGTGTTCATTGTCTACTTGTTGCATGGTCATTATTCTTCCTCCTTTGTTGTCTGTTGATGGTTTCTTGGATTTTGGAGGTGTCTGTGACTGGAGATCTGATGTTGTTGCTGCTATGTAGCTCCTAGATTACCACTTGGCAATGTTTGGTGTCTCCCTTAGAATTTCTTAACCATGTTGCTAGCTAGTGCTGTGAGGATGATGTCATGAATGGATAGAGGGAGTAGGAGTGTGTGGATGCAGGTATGATGGTAATGGATAAGGTGAGGAGTTATATCATGTCTAGAATGAATTTTGGGGACCTAACTAATCTACCATGTAGGGGATCCTGTAGAAAACACAATCTTCACCTGAATTGAAGCAATGAAGTGAAAAACAATGGAATTGATGGAGGGATGCATGGTAAGGAGTGGAGGAGATGAACATATGTGAGGAAGGGTTCCCTTTCAATTTTCTCTTTGCTCCTTGATTATCTTTCTCACCCACCTACAAATAATAATTATGTCTTTTTTCTTTTTTTCTTTTATTATTATATATATATTTTTAAACACCTAGGCTACCTCAGAAAGGTTTTCACCCTAGATATCTGCCCTGGGTGCCTAAAGGAAGGTTTTCACCCAGGGATATTCTTAATCTTTTTCATTTTTTTCTCATCCTTGGGTCGCCTTACGAGGTTTTCAACCCAAAGATGGGACTCAAGTGCCTCATGGAGGTTTTCACCTGAATCCTTATGCTTTTTTCTCTTTTACAGTGCCCTGATGAGGGAGGAGTTGGAACTTTCTCCACCATCATCACTGTCTTATTGATATTGTCAATGAACTCTTGTTTTGATAAAGGTCTCTTGTACATTTCCAATTGGTGTCCATTAACAAGAAATGGAATGGCTTCTTCATCTATAGTTCTGATTTGCACTGAACCATTATCATGGCATCTTTCCACCACATAAGGTTCGAGCCATCTTTTCCTTAGCTTTCCCTTGAAATCTTTATACATAGAATCATATAAGAATGCCCAGTCTCCCTCTTTAAATTGCTTCTCCTTAATATGTTTGTCACGACAAATCTTCCTCTGAATCTGAACTATCTTTGTATGTAGGAGGGCCTGCATTCTGAATTCATCCAAGCCATTCAAATGGAACAATCTTTATTTCTGTGCATGATTGAGATCCAAATCCAGTTGGGTTGTCATCCTCAATGTGTTATATTCAATCTCAATGGACAACAAAGCCTTTTTCCCATAGACCATCTCAAAGGGTGTGAATCCAGTGGTGGTCTTCCATGTTGTATTATAGGCCCAGGTGACCTCAACTAGTCTCTCTGCCCAATCCTTCCTGCTGCTTCTCACTACCTTGGTTAAGATGTTCTCCAATGCCCTATTGGTCACCTCCACTTGCCCATTAGCTTGTGGATGATAAGGACTAGAGGTCCTATGCTTGATTTTGTGATGGTTGAGTAGTTCTTCAATCGTGTTGCAGGTAAATTGGCTGCCTTTGTCTGTGACTAACTATTTAGGGTACCCAAATTTGTAGAATATATTCTCCCTTAGGAACTCAACCACCTTCTCTACTGTTGTTGCCTTAATTGCCTTGGTTTCAGCCCACTTAGTCAAATAATCAATGCACATAATGATGTATTATTTTCACTTTGAAGGAGGGTTGATAGGCCCAATGAAGTCCATGCCCCACTTGTCAAATGGCTCGAAAGTCACTTGATGTTGTAGGGGAATTTCAACTCTTGGAGTAGGCTTTCCCATCCTCTGGCATCGATCACACTGACTAATGTACTTTTTCACATCCTGATGAAGAGTAGACAAATAATAGCCTATTTGCAACACTTTGAATGTTGCCCTCTTTCCTACAAAGTGACCTCCACAAGGCCCTTCATGACATGTCATAAGGATGTCAAAAACTTCCTCTTCCCTTACGCACCTTCTCAAGATTTGATTTGGGCCAAGTTTGAATAGATTTCCCCCAATCCAGATGAAAGGGGCACTTTTCCTTACTATCTTGCTCTTTTCTTTGGAGGGCAAGTTTGGTGGGAACTGTGTTGATACCAAATAGTTTGCTATATCAGCAAACCATGGGGAGAGAACTAAAATAGCAAACAAATGCAAATCTAGTAACTGGTCATCCACCATTCCTTCTTCACCTACAGGCAGATTCATCCTAGATAGAAATTCTACAACAACAGTTTCCTTACCAGGCTTATCAACAATAGTTAGATCAAACTATTGTAATAAAAGCAACCATTTTATAATTCTAGCATTCACATTTAGTTTGTTCATTAAATATTTGATTGCATCATGATTAATATGCACAAATGTTTGATAACCTATAATGTAATGCCTAAAATTGTTTAATGAATGCACAATAGCCAGGAGTTCCTTTTTGGTCACAGTATATTTTAGCTCAGCCTTTGACAGGTTCTTACTGATAAAATAGATGGCATAGGACAATTTCTCCTCCTCCTGACCTAAGGCTGCTCCTATGGCTTTGTGTGAGTCATTAGCATGAATATGAAAAGGGAGGGCCCAGTTTGGGCCTCTAAGGATTGTCGCAGTGGTTAACTTACCCTTTAGAATGTCTAAGGCCTCTTGATAGCTCTTTGACCATATAAACTCAGAATCTTTGGCCATCAACCCAAACAAAGGAGAGGCCAACTTTTTGAAGTCCTTTATGAACCTTTAGTAGTATCTAGCTAACCCTAAGAAACTCCTAACATATCTCTACTTTTGTGGAGGTGGGACCCTTTGGATGATTGTTATTTTGTTTGCATCCACCTGCAGTCCTTGCTAAGATATTGAATGACCTAGCACGATCCCTTCAATCATTAAGAATTCACATTTTCCTGGACTGAGATATAGGTTCATTTCTATGAATTTATGTAATACTTTTCCTAGGTTAGTCAGGGCTTCTTGAAAATCATAGCCATAAGGTGTAAAGCCATCCATATAGATTTCCACAGCATCATGTACTAATTCAACAAAAATGCTCAAGACTGCTCTTTAGAAAGTGGCATGAGCATTACATAGGCCAAAAGGAAGGATCCTATAGGAAAAATTACCCCAAGGACATGTGAATGTGGTCTTATCCTAGTCTTCTGGGTAGATTTGGATTTGGTTGTACCCACTGAATCCATCTCAGAAGGAAAAAAACTTCTTCCCTACCAGGCTATCTAGCACTTGGTCAATGAAGGGTAGGGGAAAATGATCCTTCTTTATGGCTTTGTTCAACTCCCTATAATCAACACAAATACTCCTTACCATTTTTCTTGGGAACTAACATTAAAGGAGAGACCCACTCCCTATCTAAGATAGGGTAAACGAATCCTGCATCTAGCAATTTTTGTAGTTCTTCTTTGACTATGTCCTTAAGAGCTAGATTCATCCTCCTTTGTGGTTGCCTTACTGTCTTGCAACCTTCTTTGATGTATATGTAGTGAGTACACACTGAGGGGTGTACTCCCTTCATTTCCTTATAACTCCATGCGAAGGCTTCTAGGTTTTCTCTCAATATGTTGCATAGCTTTTCCTCTTCTAAAGCAGAAAGAGATGGATTAATTTTCAAAGTTTTCCCTAGGCAAAATTATGTGGTTTTGACATGGAGTGGGTTGGAATTGGCCAAGCATAAGTCAATTGGATGATTGTGCTGGGCTTCCCTTACTTCTTCTAATGATAGTGAACTAGGAGTTGGACTTTGCAGCAGGTTTCAATTAAGTCATCCTCATCTTGCAATCCTCCTCCTATGGTTGCTTCCAAAGCATACAGTTGGGTAGAATAAACCTCATCTTCTTCCTCCTCCTCCAACCATAAAGGTAAATCATGCTCTAGGGTAGGTTGAGCATAAGGGTATAGGACTAACTGTTTGGACATATGCCCATTCTTGATGGTCATATTCCCAACTCTGCAGCTAATTTAAGCATCAATTGTGGCCAGCCATGGCCTCCCAAGGATGAGAGGGTAGCCAGTAAGCTTAGCCTGAAGCTGGAGAACTAGGAAATCTACAGGGTACTCCCAGGAGTCAATGGAGACCATCACATCCTCCACAATTCCCTCAGGGGTGACTGTGGAATGGTTTGCATGTTGCAAAATTGTTGTGGTCTTCCTCAATGACCCATGGAGGTTGAGCTTCAACATGGTGTCCTTGGTCATCACATTAATGGCAGCCCCAAGATCAATCAGAGTGTGTGGGACAATGGTGCCATTTATGTGCACGTCTACTACAGGGCTTCCAAGGTCCAAATATTTTGGACATATTACCTGCCCCAGCATTAAGTCAGACAACTTCCCAATGACATTAATGGTAGGGGCATCCCTTTTTCTTCTTCTTGGATGCTTGAAGCACTTCTCCTTAGTCAACTTATTGTAAATAAGAACATCTTTGATTGCCTGGAGAAGGGGGATCTTTACACATAGATTTTTCAATTCTCCCAGAAGTTCAGTTTCTTTTTGGGTAGGCTGGAATGGTTGGACTAATCTCTTAGGAAAGGGTGGATTTACTCTAAGGTTGCTTTCCTCTCTTTCTTCCTCAACCTCCCTATGTGGAGAGGGAGGTTGGTTATCAGGGAGAATTCTCCCAGATCTTAGGTTGATCTCCTAGATTTCTACGACATAAGCTGGGCATGATGTCTCTTCACTGTAGAATTGTTGAGCCTGCCTATTGTTCAAGTTCAGATTTGGTTGGGCAGGCATTTAGGGTTGCTTAGGTGGAGCAGAGTGCAAGAGTTGTGGTTGGGTAGGTGGTGGAGGCAATAGGGCTGTAACATTGTTGAATTGGGGCCTCCACCCCTGGATTGGGGTATTCCACTGAGGTTGTGGCTGAACATAAGTTTGAAATGTCGACTGGCTAGCTAGGAATGATACTTAGATGTATAGGACCAAGGAGGGGGTGTAGACCAGGAAGGATGAGCACAGGGTCCCCAAGAAGGTATAGTTGTGGTTTGGTTGGGGTTGTAATATGCATGGGATGACCCTATCATACCCTACTGGTATGGTCTAGGCCCAAGGAGGTCTCCTTTGGTTGATGTAGAATAGCTGCTCAGTGACCCCTTCAACTCCTTGATATACAGTCTTGAGTCCAGGTAAAGAAGGGCACTTGTCTATGTTGTGGTTTTCTTCACAGACTGAGCAAATCTTAATACAGTTCAATGGACATTCGTTCCTAGGATGCCTCTTGGTTCATATAGGACAAAAGATGGCCAAGGCTCTCTCTACTTCCTCTTGCTTCCTTTTGATGTTCATGGTGTCCAATTGCAAGGCAAGGGTTTTCAGCATATCACTTTTGAAATCTTCCAACATATTTCCAATTTCACCCTTGATGGAGGAGTTGGAGGATGATGTACTGGCCATAGGTTGACTACCCCTACCTTTTTTCCTAGTTACCCTAGAATGGTTTCTAAAGATGGTCTTAATATCCTCATAGGGTAACTGGTAGATATCTCCTCCTGCTATCATATGTAAGGTATCCAAAATATCCTCCCTTACTCCTCTAAGCAAGACCAACTTTAGTGACTCAGGGTCAAGTGTGCACCTGGCCCTTTTGTAACTGAGCTAGAATCTTTCTTCATATTCTTCTAAGGATTCATCTTGGCCTATGGTCATCCTGTAAATCTCTTCTTTAGTGTCCTTTGACCTATAGTAGTCCCTATATTTGTTTTTAAAATCCCGTTGCATCTGAGCCCAATTTGTGATGCTATCTCTAGGTAAATCAATGAACCAGTGCAACGCTGCATCCTTGAGGGTAGATGGAAACAATTTTAACTGTTTCTCATCATCTGTATAGTCATAGGTTCAGCCTATAACAATAAACTCAAATAGGAAAGTGTCAGGGTCCTCTGTGGCCAAGCCATGGAAATTAGGTAGAGCAGAGGGGCTTATATTCTTCATCTTAGTTCCCCATTGGTCTCCCTAATGGGGAAGGCACCCTCAATTCTCTCTCTATTTCCTTTGTCATTTCAGTTTTTAGCCATTGGTTCAGTAGGAATGGGTTCTTCCTCTTCTTCTTCCCCTGTAGGTTCCTCAAATATGTAAGGCTGCTCACCTAAAGGGTCTTCCAATTCACCGTCCCTAAAGAAGAGAGAAGGTTGATTGTTGGATGCAGTGGGGGTATTTGATAAGAATTTCCTGGAATTGTCCCTATTCCTACGAGGCATGAAAGGAAATGTTTTTGGGTTGTTTTTTGTAAGATTTTTTTTTTTCTTCTAAGTTGGAAAGTACTCTGCAAAAAGGAAATTGTTGATTGAATGAAAAACCACTAACAAGAACAACTACTTGCTGAATTGAAATTCTACTTGCCGAATGAAATTTTTGATTGAAGGAAGGCTATTGACAGGAAAAGACTACTTGCTGAACTTGCTAAATTGGAATTCTACTCGCAGAATGAAAAGGAAAGCAAATAATGACAACTAAAAGAAAGTAAGAAACTAGATTACTTTTGCAGAAATAAACTAATGGAAGAAAGTTGGAAACTAAAAATAGAAGAAAAGAGCAGTAATCACTTCTACTATAACACCTCCCCGGAAACGGAGCCAAAAAGTGATTAGCCTAGGTATTGCAACAAGAATGCTGCAACTCCCAAAGCTACCAGCTTTACTTTTCAACCCAGGGTTCATACAAACTTGGAGGTGACAGTGATATATGCACAAGTAAAAGTGAAGGTCCTACCTGTTGTCACTGCTCATCTGGCAAGAGACCCTAGGGGTTCCAAGCCAGACTTCTATACGGTCAGAGGAAGCTTAATTCTTTGATGGAAGAAGAGAAAATCTATCCTAAGAGAGAGATACTCTACTGCAGTAATGAAGAAAACAACATGTAATGATAAACCACACCATACCCTAACTAACCATCTAAATAGCTATGCTAAATAGAATTGCTAAATCAACACTAACCTAATGCTGTTATCTAAGTTGCAGAGGTAAAGAGCATCAAACTATACTAAGGTGTAAGCAAAGAAACTAAGCTAAGTCAGTTTTCAAGCAGAAGAGAAATCGGAGGTCGAAATAAATGAAAGGAGGACGTAAGGAATCAACAGTGCATAAGAATCGTTGGATCAATCACCAAGCAGAAGATGAACGACAGAGATCTTATCCCGGGGGCTTAAGTGAATAGATGGATGACAAGGGTTGGCAAACAGGATGAACAATGAAGATCTTATCGCAGGCGATTTAGTGAATAGGTGAACGAACAGGGTAACGAAGTAGATGAATGACAGAGATCTTATCGTGAGGAATTAAGTGAATGGATGGACGAACAGGGTAACGAAGCAGATGAACGACATAGATCTTATTACAAGGAATTAAGTGAATGGATGGACAAACAGGGTAAGGAAGTAGATGAATGGCAAAGATCTTATTGCAGGGAATTAAGTGAATAGACGGACGAACAAGATTAATCAACAGATGAATGACAGAGATCGTATCGCGGGAAGAAAACATGTGGAAATGATGGAGTGGGTTTTGAAGGTAGTAAGCAGTTTCTCGCATGCCCTCAAAGCTATAAGCTGTATTTCTGAATTTCACGTGATTAGCCTAACTGAGCGACACGTAGCACGAGAAAACCACTTTTCTCACATGCTCTCAGGTGGATAACGATCATGCAAGAATTCGCGCGAGATTGCGCGATAGTCGTTGAATTAGGCTAGACAGATCAATGGTGGATATTCGAGCACATAAAGTATTGAGGTGATAGGATAGCCATTGGATGAAGAGATAGATCGACGGTGGAGGTTAGAGCGCATAAAGTAGGTGGAAGACTTTGCTCGAGATGGCCGTTCGGTAAACTAATGAATCGAACAGTGATTGGTCAGGTTTGTTGTGGATTGGATGGTGAGGAAATGATGCATGAAGAACGTGTTGAAGGAGGTTTCAAATGAAAACTACATAAAAAACTAGTGAGGGTGAGGGTGGACTAAGAATAATGGAAAAAGATGACAGTGAAGTGAAACAAGTAACTGCATCAAACAACAAACTCCAAAGCTCATGCGAGAACTAGAAACTTGTGTTTTTAGGGTTGCTGAAGGGTCTCTTCCTCAAGTCATAGTCCCAGAGGGAGGAGGTGAGGCCAAGACACCTACGAACAACCTTATGGTGATCTTTTCCTCCTAGCTAACCTACTAACTGAAAGAAGGCACAAATAGAAGTAAACTAAAGAACAATCGATCTACTCTACACTATTGTAATGGGAATGCAGCTACTTAAGAAAATGAACAGAAAAACCATAAATCTATGTTATACTATTGTAATGAAAATGCGGCTATTTAAGCAAATGAACAGAACCAGGAAGCTACTTAAGCAAATGAACAAAACCAAAAATCTATGCTATCATACATGTACAATAAAGAGGAGCTTTGGCTGCTTAGGTTGGGCGCTGACCCAAGAGCTTCAACCCTCTAAGTTAACTCAGTGCTAGCTCAAAACAAAACTTATCTTTATTATAAAAACCTTGGATTACATAAAAAATTGTCACAAGTCTTGTAGCTCAGAAATAAAGTAGAGCTTTACAATAAAAATCTAAATCCTATTGAGGTCCTAAGCCTCTCTACTTATACATCTGAAGTCTCCAATGACTTCCTTCCAAATTAGGGGGGCTTGGCTCCCCACTCAAGATAAACTGGTTTCTGTCACTTTTACTTGCCCGACTGTCTTTTAGTCCCCATGGTTTGGTTGTTTGCACTCCGATCTGATGGAGGAATATTCGAATGGAGGGGTAGTAAATGAGGAGGATTTACCTCCTATAATTCCTCTCCCTTGTCCCATTTGATTTTTGACCAAGGTCTTTGCCACAGTTCCTTGGCTTTATCCTATATTCCTTCATTTTTCCTTGTTTTTATCCTTTATTCCTGCATTACATGCATATTAGACTACAAAGCAAAATATCCAACTCTAACTCATCTCATAAACAAAATATAATCAAAAGTATGCAATAAGTTGTGAGAATAGTTGGTTTGACTAAGATAGGAGGTGGATTAAGGCCAATTAAGCACCATACAATTACCTAATGATGAGGCTCATCAGTGAGCCTGGATCAAGCACAGGAGTCAGTTGTGGATATAGACAGATCTTTGGATCTCCACATAGTTCAGTTTCCATAAGGATCCCTGCGCACCGAGACAGAAGAAAAAAGGGCCCAACTATTTCAGATGAAGAATCTGGGCTTAAACCTCATGGCACTCCCTATCGAGGCCTTGCACGAGCTACAGTAAGGGGTGTCTGATGAATTGTAGATTAGGGGGCAGCGCACACTACTGCTAATCAATGAAGTTAAAATAAACAACCAACATATTTGTGAGGAGAAGGCGCAGGTGCTTAAGGAGAAAGAGGAAATTAGAGCATGGAGCCAACAGTTGGAAGTAGCCATTGCACAAGCTTGCAATGACCTACCAGAGCTCAATAATCCAGCTAAAGCAGCCTTTGCAGATGAGATCTAAAAGTTGGCCATTGTTGTGAAGGAGTCTAAAGATAAAATCGGTCGAGTCTGGTTTGAGCTGCAATTGCAGATATCAGAGCTACAATTAAAGCTGCAACCCACGACTCCTCCAGAAGTTAGAGAGCAGTGTGAAGCTACTATCAAAGAAGGCATGTCAACTTTAGAAGAAGAGGTAAAGGGCTACATTGAGCTATTTGATCAAGCCATGGAGTTATGGACCTCACTACAGGAGGATCCAACTCTACAAAATTTTGGAGCAAATATCAGAGAAAATCTGAGGTAGTTCAATGAAATTTGGTCTACTACGTGAACACTAGCACTAGTACAATGGTTCATGTGGTTGCAAGAAGGGAAGCTTATACAAAATGACATTGATTAGTTGCACCATAAGGAAGTAATTATTTATGCACGGATGAAGCCATGGATAGATGAGGCCTACCAATTGACTCCGTTAGTACAGAGTAAGCTCAAGGGAATGCAACACACTCAGAGGACCATGGGCCTTGCAGTTGAAGGCCCAACTACTGAAAAGATGGTCGAAGAAGTGGAACAGGCTGCTACAAAGGGAATTGCCGACCTACAGGTTTTGAAGTTGGAGTTCCACGAACTGCAGGCAAAGATCGAAGCACCAGTAGAGTGACTGGAGGAAAAGTCACCAAATTGTGTTGAGGGCCTATTGGGATAGGGTACCCTGGGGTAAAGTTTTGCAATAAATTTTAGTATACTTGTAAATTCTTTGTGTCTTGAGGGAGCGGAGCGCGAAGGTCATAGGAGTCAAAAGGGGATTCAGACCCTTAATTTTCTAGAAGATAAGGAGTTTTGTGACCCACCCATGGTACGTGGACCATGGTATTATAAAATTGAAGGCTATATATAGAAGAGTCATAGCGATTCTAGGAGGTAATTTGATAATAGAAGATCATTGTATGAGTAAGTAAGCTAAGGTAGGAAAGTCTATTTCCTGTACTTAGGTGAAGGGGAAGGCTCCTGCTAATGTGTGCACAGAGACCTTGGTAAGTTGGAAGGCTATGTGCGTGGGCCCCTGTAGTTGTGTGCATAGGAAAGAAGAGTTTGTAACAGGAAATATTATATCAATAAAGATTGTTTTGAAGCTATAATTGTGTGTTTGTGCATCTATATTTAGTTACGCAATTTCTGTATATTCACTCTATTGTTCTGAATTTATATGAAGTAATATTTAATTGATGCACGAAAGTAGAAGATCTTCTTATTTACTTACTGTTACGAATGTTTAAAGCACTTCGGGAAGGATTAGATTTTGTTTCTGCAAGTTACTGCAATGATTCATATTTTAAGGGTTAGGATTCACAAATACTGAAAGAAGCCATAGAAGCTGCAGGAACCCATCACACTGACCTCTGAACTAATAAACATGGTTGTGTCATCCCCGAATATTGGTTTAGGTTAGACTGCAGCCTGTGCTACGTGGGTTTTTGTCGAAAGGGCCAACAATTAGGGTTTTGTTGGTTGGTGCAACTAACTTTGAACCTGGATCAGGACCCATCAAGCCAATAGATTTTCTCCCCTTTTGCACACAATGCCATTCAAGATTCGCTTCAACTAAAGCTTGGGTGAAATGGTTATGCAAATTTCTAAGTCTTTGCCAGTGTTAAATCATGAGCCTTAAGGTCTACTAAAGCACTCACTGATGTTATCCCTCTTGAGCTTAAGATAGATCCACTCTTCCCAAATCCATGGGATTTAGAGGCACTATGAATGCTATGAGGAGATAAACCCTCCTCATAGGAATATGGAATCCCTTTCTAGGTCTAAATATAGACATGATCCTTATGGGAAAGCACACCATGGATAAGTTCCCAACCATCAAGTATTTCTCATTTACAGATAGAGAATTCTAGGAATGACTACATTGGTGACCTTTTGGACTCCCCCTACTATTAATTTGCAAACCCTTGAAGAGCCTTTGGTTCTCTTGCTAATTCCAAGGTTCTCCCTAAGATTTAAATCAACCCTGCAAGTAACATTGCATTGCCATTTAGGGGTTTTAGGGACATTTGGTGCTTATCAATGACATGCAACGCATCCCTCCTAGATGAGATAGTATCACTTTAACTCAACATGGATATTATTAGTCATTCCGACCATAAGCAACCACATCCTCTTAATATTGATATGTTACTTAGGATATGATTCCCAGTCTAGAAATATTTGGCAACTATGAAATTAGAAAGTAAATGCATCTACAAAATATACAAGGATATAAGATCAAGTCAACCCCTCTTACATGGTTGTTCCATACTCAAGAGTGCACATATATCCATTGGACCAAATTCTGGTTAAGTGAGCAATGTATTCCAACACCAGGGAATTTATCATGACAAGTTGAAGAAGACCTCATGTAAAGTCACCTATTTGCAAGGTTAATAGATGAGGTAATCCTCAACACTAAAACAATGCCACATAGACTGCAACATGGACTTGTAGCCAGTACATGCACACAAGCCCTGTCAAAATAGGTTGTCTTCATTGTAGTCATGAAATTGTAAGAAACTAAGTTCCTATGTTGATTACTATTATAGTTTTTAATCCTGATTCTTACAGACCATTACAATACGTTTAACATTTCATCTTATGTTTTTCATGTATATCATATTAGAAAAATTGTCATGTATTTATCATAGTATACCATGTCAAACGAAAAATGCAACATGTTTTCACTATCTTGGAAAGACCTTGCACACCACATTATTTAGTTTTATAATGTCAAAAAAAAATCATGTATGTGCTTTGTGATACCATTTCATTCCATAAATGCAACATACAATTACCTACATGTAAGAAATTACATAAGAACACTTATTTTGAATATTTTAAGGAAACTAAGTCATGGACTATGACTCTCCACCCAAACATAGATAGTTGTAGACGATACTCACTCGAATATTTTAGACCATAGATAGTTGTAGACAATACTTATCTTGAATATTTTAAGGAAACTAAGTCATGGACTATGACTCTCCACCAACCATAGATAGTTGTCACCAACGAGCTAGATTCTAGAGTTTGAGGGGATTTTCTCAAAGGATTTAAACACCAACTGCTAATTAGAACAGGAAATACAAAGTTTCACCCACCTCTATCCACCAATTATCGAGATTTTCTATGAGAGCTTCGAGAATCTAGAGGCCCACTGTCTCCACCCTTCAGATACCCAATAGCAAATAGTTTTATGAAATCTATATATTTCCTCTCCACCCAAGAATTTCAAGGGAGTTCAAATGTTATGAAACCAGCTCAAGGAAAAGATAGAAAAGATAGATCAATGCCTTAGAATTCAGCCTCTTCGAGGGGGTAACCTCCTTTACATTACATAAATGAAAAATTCTTGGATGATTCAAATGACAAAACCTCCTTTCTGTATATAGGAGTCTAAGGAGTCACAATATAACCCAGCCGACCTAACAATAACAATATAAATCCACAAAAATAACAATAGAGGGATTCTATGGGGCACAGTAATAACAATATGGGGACAATTGGGGCACAACAATATAATAAGGGATACAACTACAATAGTAATGGGGTAATCACTAGTATTATAGGGACCCAACATCAGAGAAACAACTCTTCACCCTTCAAACAATAGCACAATGGTTCCACCGACCTTGGAGATTCCATAATCCACCATAAAACCACACAATAATAAAGGCTTAAAATATCCTCCTTTTAGGAATCCAAGGAACAACCCTACACCCGAGCCATCAAGGGACTCTAGATAAATTCCATCTCTACCCTCTGACTAAACAGGGAATCAAGAGTCCATTGGTCATCACCTAGAAGCAATATTCTTCCTACCAACCTTGCCAACCAAAGCTGGCATCATAATTATTCCTCCTTTTTATGCAAGACTCCCTTTCAATCCATCCTCTTGGGATCTTATTCTATTTTTCTTGTCTCCCCTTTTTCTCATGCTCTGCTGCTAAATGAGCCTTCTCGAATTCTATCTACCTCTCCTCTCTCGTGGTTCTATCTCTATTGTACCCCCCCAATTTTCTTTCCCCAACCCCAAAGCAATCAATTTCTCATTAATTTATTCATCCTTCCTACCTTGTAATGTTTTCCAAAACACCATGGTATTTGCACTTCTCTTGCAATCTCATTAATCCTAAAAATACTAGGCCATCAAATTTGTACCAACCAACCTTTAATGGTTGTTATAACCAATTCATATCTTCTTGCAACAAGGAAACTTAAAAATCCCAAGAAACCAACCTCCCCAATATTTGGAATCCATGTCCCATTACTCATCTCGATTTTCTTGTAACAATATTTACATTTCATTTCATGAGACAAAACATGGTTGGGGTTGTCACATTCATAAACTAGTTTCCTACCCATGTTCTTCATCAGAATATCTAACACATAGCATACACTGCTCCATGGACAAAACATCAATTACATAGAACATTATGGATTCCGTGACATGATATTTCAACATCACGTTATAAAATATAGTGTTCATGCTTTGAAGCATAAAACAAATGCACCATGTTATTCTATTATTCCACTAAAGAACAAACTACAATGAATTTAAATGTACAAAACTCAAGACTCTAAATTTATCCATCCCTTAGAACATTCAAAATATTTCTACAAAAGCTCATTCAAGCAATATAGATGCATAATGCTCTATTCTAGACATTTCTATTATAGAAACCATGATATATTAAATGTATATTTATTATTGTTTGTATGGTTTTGGATAAAGACAACCATGAATGGATGGTTGTATTTATGCCTTAATGTATAGTTCCAGAATATAACACCATGTTGTCTTAGATACCACTATGTCTCTCTATTGCACAACCGAGTATCATCCAACATGCCCTGTTTAAAATAACAATTCACGCAAGGAAGTATCAAGCTATTACATGAAATTATGCTCTACATAGGGATGTTATTACATGAGTTTCAAACATTAAACAATTTTTTGGCTATAAATACAACCTAACATTCCAATCACGATTGTATTCAAGCTATATATCAACCAAAAATTCGTACACAGGGAAATCAAATTGTAGCTCATCGTTTGCACAGTAAAATAGAAGAAATTAAGCAATCTATCAACCCGGTGATGGGGCTATGGGTTCCACCCAATAATTCAAAAAAAATGAATAATGAAGGCGTAATGTATTTCAAGGCAGTTGCTTTAAGGAATGTGGTTTAAACATTATACAATAGGTAAACACACCAAGGGTCTTTGCTATACTAAATTACCCTTTAAATATTCTACATAGAACCATTTTTAAGAAATCGACTCAAATCTACAGATGATAACCGTGTAGAAATTCTAACTGTAGATTAAATTGATTATAAAATGTAATAAAGCAAAATACTTAATCTACTTCTACAATCAAACTTGCGGAATCTTAATCGATTTTGAGAAAGATCAAATAGAAAACATATAACAGAGAAGAAGAATCAATCACACATGAAACACAAAAGAATACTCTAGGGAAAGCCTCAGCTAAAAACCTTCCTATATGTATTATCATACAAGTGGAAATCTTAGGATTACACAAGCTTTAGCTCTCACACAACTATCTAGCTCTTAGTACAATCCCTCACTATTGCTCATAGACAGAATAGACAACACATATGCCTTCCTTCAATCCTCCAAGCCTCCTATTTCCTTGCGCAGTTTCTCCTAGGTCCTCCAGCTGCCACCTGTGTAATTCTCACCACACACACTGCTGCTAACCTCTATAGTAATTGTACAATCCTAAAGGAATGAATTCCTTCTACATGCAAGAGATATCCTCAAGGGAATATTCCTGCAACTGATAGTACACTGTCCCATTCTCTGATCTCAACGGGGTCTCTGACTGAATTGACATGCATGAGTTATTTATGAGAGAATATTCAGTTATTTGAAGTACACTAGTTACATGCGTGCATGCATTAACTAATTGAACTAACAATCAGTTCCACAAATTGTTGGAACTAATATAACTTGAATTAACTCAGTTAACTGAGCTAACTAATTACAACTCATCCTGATCTCCTTAATTAAGGGATAACTTCCTCAATCAAAGGGATAACTGTTGCATGTCTTCACATAGACTTCATGTTTGATTTTCTCCAACTAATTAACTCAAGATGAATTAATTAATTATTTTTCAAACAGATGCTAAGATCAAATTCAAATTTTAATTCTCAATTTTAGTTCAGGGACAAACTAAAATTGGAATGTATCCCGAAATGCTATTTATAGGAATGTTATTTTTAGCACTTCTATTTTTAGCATTTCTTGTTGCTATTTTCAACACTCCCTCTGAACAAGAAAGGGATTATCTGTCACCCCGATCCTGTCTCTGTGGAACTCGAATATGCATTTTGACAATGCCTTAGTCAAAATATTTGCATCCTGCTCGGTCGAAACATACAGCAACAACATGATCCTCTTTACCACACAGTCTCGAAGATGATGATACCGGATATCGATGTGCTTGGACCTATCATGAAATACTAGATTCTCAAAGAGTTTGATACAACTCTGATTATCGCAATAGATCACAGGTGGATCCATTCTCTGATCAAACAATCCAACTAGAATTTTCCACATCCAAAAGGCCTCACATGTTGCCTGACTCGAAGCCATGTATTCAGCCTCTGCCAAGCTAAGTGCAACTGACCTATGTTTCCTGCTGTACCAAGAAATTGCAGTTGGACCAAGGTTGAAAATTCCTCTTGAAGTTCTCTTTCGATCTGATGGACTCCCTTTCCAATCTGCATCTGTGAATCCCTAAAGCTTCACTCCCTCTGTCCATCTGTACCATAATCCATACTGAGATGTGCCTCTGAGGTATCTCAACACAAGCTTCGTTGCCTTCCAAAAAAACTTGGTAGGCTAAACCATAGCTTGAATCAATTGGTTCGCCACAAAGCACAAATCTGGTAATGTGTTCACTAAATACATCAATGAACCCACAAGTTGCTGATAAACAGTAGCAGCTACTACCTCACCTGAAGTAGCATCCTACTTCCTCCAGTTACCTACTAGAGGACTCTGCATGGGCTTGTACTTCTCCATGTGGAATCTCTGGAGTATCTCATTGGCATACTTGCCTTGAGACACAAACACTTCCCCATCCTTCTGCCACACTTCCATGCCTAGAAAGTAGTGCATGAGACCCATGTCTTTCATCTCGAACTCTCTGTTGGAAATAATACTGAGAGGGGGGGTGAATCAGTATTATTAAATTCTTTCCAATTTATACAAACATTTGCAAATCTAACTATTGAAACTTGCATATACCTTCCAAACTTATAATTTATATTATTCTTCGGATGTTGGTCATTAATCTGTATGTCAGAACCATATAATAATGAACAGGAACATAAAAAAAATAATAGACAATCACACCAAAGAACACAAGATGTAAGGTGGAAACCCAATGTGGGTGAAAACCACCTGCTGCAATATGTCTCTATCTTTTTCAATTAGAAACTTCTTTTTACAATGATTCTGTACTAGTGTAGTTCTTTACCAGTACGTAGGCTGTAACCTGCAGAGAGCTACAACCCTCTCTCATTTTCCAGCTTCTCCTAGAAGGGAGCTACAACCCCCTTATCTCTTGTACTAGCTGAGATACTAGTACGTAGGTGCTGACCTACAGAAGGCTACAACCTTCTCTTTTCTTCCAGGGACCATGTTTCATAAATTTTCAAACTGGATCCATGAACATCAAACAGACATCAAGTATATGTGCATCAATCAATCTCCTTTCCACAAACAACTACTGAATCAACCAATAACTTCTCAGAATGTAGTAACCAGAAAACAACATCAATTCTGAACCCAGAACACTTGCAGCAATAGACAAAAGCAGCTAAAATATATTTCAAGAAAAGTCTGCAACTTCACCAATAGAAACCTGCGGATATCCGCACTTCTGCAGTGTCAAACCTGCGCACCTCCACACCTGAGTTGTGTCTCGCCTGCGCACCTCCCCACCTGCGCTCTATCTAGCTTGCGCACCTTTGTAGCTAAGCTGTCTATAGCCTGCGCACCTCCGCACCTACGTTGTGTTTCACCTGCGGACCTCCTAGTATAGACAATTTATCAGTCCTCAAATATACCCCTGACTGTTAGATTCACAGATCTGATCATGCGCCAAAGAGATCTTGACCCATCAGTAGAACTGTCTTCTAATGCTCAGGTTTCTCCTTGATTCAGGTCTAGCTATAACTCACCAACAGATCACTAGTATTTCAGATCTTGTTTTCTTAAGATATTCAACACACTTGTGTTCAGCCAAATGATCTCCTTTCCTTTTTATAGCCTAGGCCTTACTCAAACCATGGTCCAAAACCATTGAGATCCAATACTAGGGACACAGAACCTAGGTTCAATATTTTAGATGCAAAACCACAGACCAAAACCATATGATCAAAAACATCGGACTAAATACCAAGGAGAAAACATAAGATTTTCCTTATGCGTGTTTTTCTCTGCATGAAATTCCATGCACTTTAGGTTCGCACCTTTTGTTCGAAATACCCACGAACATGTCTGCACCTTTTCAATGGCGCACCTGTGGAACCAGCCGAGAACCGCAGCTTTGTGAACAGGAAACTGTGGAGATCTCATTTTCTTCATTCTTTGAGTCTGATCATCAATTATTTTCTACTGACGTATTGCACTATGATATCTGATATCTCTTCTGTAGATTCTTCTAGTTATATAAGAGAGTTGTTCTTATATGAGTGGGTTGCCATCAATTACAATACATGCATCATAATGCCAACAATCTCCCCCTTTGGACTTGATGGCAACAACCCCAAATCACTCTCCCCCTTTGACATCAAGGGAAAAGGGCAGACCAAAATCTTTCCTTGATAAACATTCCGTTGTCCATACTCCCCCTGAGTACCTTCTGAATTCTCTGAATGAGCTCCCCCTTTGTCCATGCTCCCTCTGAGTACATGCTGAAATCTCTGCTCTGCTGAAGTGTGTTGTTCATGCTCCCCCTAACTGTAAGCAAGGTCTGCAAAAAGAACATGACTCCATATATCATAAGAGACCCTCCTGTCATCAAAGACTCATACATACATACATATCCCAACCAAGTGGGAATTGAATCATCTGATACACCATGAATTGACACATGACTCAACAAAAACATTACTACATCCATCCCAAGCATAGTGGGGAAACCAGTGTATATACACGTATACCCCATATGAAACACGCGTACAAGAATCTCTGAAATATTCAATAGCAAGATGATGCACCAACTACCCCCAACTTCTGTCTAAGGTATTCAAATGTCTCCCTAGGCAGAGGTTTGGTGAGTATATCAGCAACTTGTTCCTTGGAGGGAACATACTCCAATTTGACCTTTTGTTCAAGCACTTGTTCCCTTAGAAAATTGATACTTGATAGGTATGTGCTTAGTCTTTGAATGCATGACAGGATTTTTTGAAATACTAATTGCACTTGTATTATCACAAAAGATGGAGATAGGTGGAGTACAAGTGATTTGAAAATCTTGCAAAGTTTGCATCATCCAAAGAAGTTGTGTGCAGCAAGATGCAGTAGCCACATATTCTGCTTCGGATGTAGATAAAGCAATTGAATTTTGTTTCTTGCTGAACCAAGATACTAATCTAGACCCCATAAAGAATGCACCACCACTAGTGTTTTTTCTGTCATCCACGCTTCCTGCCCAATCTGCATCTATATATGCATGAAGTGTGAGATCTGCATCTCTAGGATACCATAAGCCATAGTTTTGTGTTCCTTGAAGATATTTGAAGATCCTCTTGACTGCTTGAAGATGTGTTTCCTTTGGATTAGCCTGAAATCTTCCAACTATTCCCACTACATGCATGATGTCTGGTCGAGTTCCTGTTAGATAGAGTAGATTGCTAATCATGGATCTATAGGTTGGTTGAAGTACTACTACTAATTCATCATTAGTGCTGAGGCTACATCCTGTTACCATAGGGGTACATACCGGTTTTGAGTCTTCCATGCCATATTTCTTCAAGATCTGCTTTAGGTACTGGGTTTGTGATAAAAAGATACCATCTGTATTTTGTTGGATTTGTAAACCAAGGAAGTATGTCAGCTCACCAAGCAAGGACATTTCAAATTCTTTTTGCATCACCAAAGCAAAGTTTTGACTCATGGCTTCTCCATTGCTACCAAAAATGATATCATCAACGTATACAACAAGTATTAGCAATTTATCATTATCAATTTTTATATATAGATTGCTATCTGCTGAGCCTTTTGAGAAACCTTGTTGATGGAGGTATTTGTCTAGACGATAGTACCATGCCCTTGGAGCCTGTTTAAGACCATAGAGTGCCTTCTTAAGTCTACATACCAAGTTTTGTATCATTTCTAAGGATGATTCCATCTGGTTGCTCAATATATACTTCTTCTTCTAGGTCCCCATTTAGAAAGGCATATTTTACGTCCATCTGAAATACTTTGAACTTCTGAAAGCTAGAGAGAGCAAGGAACATCCTTATAGCCTCAAGTCTGGCGACTGGAGCAAAAGTTTCTTCAAAGTCTATGCCTTCTTGTTGCGCATATCCTTTACAAACAAGTCTTGCCTTGTTTCTAACCACATCTCCATTTTCATTTAGCTTATTTTTGAAAATCCATTTTGCCCCTATGACATTCTTATCTTTTGGTCTAGGAACCAACTCCCAAGTGTTATTCTTTTCAATATGCTCGAGTTCTTCGTCCATGGCCTTGACCCAGCATTCATCTTTGCAAGCCTCTCTTACATTTTGTGGTTCAGTGGAAGAGAGCAATGCTAGATAGATTGAAGCTTCTGAAATGGTTCTTCTTGTTTGTACACTTGCCTCTTTCTGCCCCAAAATTTGAGATTCCAGATGATTCTTCTAAACATATCTGGATGGATTCTTCTCTTCAATCCTTATATGTTCTTCTGGTGCCTCATGGGTTTCTTCTTCGTCATGAATTTGATTTGATTTTGACGGATAGTCTTCATCATCTTCAAATTCTTCAGATTTTACCTGTCTAGGAGTGCTTCCTTCTTCATCAACCACTACATCAATTCTTTCAACAATTTTTCCAAGCCTTTTATCGTAACATTTGTAAGCTTTGCTATGGGGAGATTAGCCAAGAAAAATGCCTTCATCTGCGCTAGGTTCAAACTTGCCAAGATTTTCATCAGTCCTATTAATGTAGCATTTGCTTCCAAAAATTTTGAAGTATTTTACCGTGGGAATCTTACCATACCAAAGTTCATGAGGAGTCTGAGTGTTGTTTACCCAGATGTTTGTCTTGTTGAGGATGGTAACAACGACAAATGCGACTTCACCCTAGAAGGTTGCAGGAGTTCCAGACTCATCAATCATAGCACAAGCCATTTGTTGAACCATTCTGCTCATCCTTTCCACTACTCCATTTTGCTGAGGAGTCCTTGCAGCTGAGAATTCCCTTCTTATTCCATGTTCTTCACAAAAATCGAAGAACTCATCTAAGGTAAATTCCCCTCCTCGATCAGATCTGAGACATTTGATTCTGCGATTTGATTCGTTTTCAACCAAAGCTTTGAATGACTTGAACTTTTCGAAGGCTTCATCTTTATACTTCATGAGCCCTATCCAACACATCCTTGAAAAGTCATCAATGAACAATATGAAGTACTCTTATCCTTGAGATGGCCTCTTCCTAGTTGGACCACATATATCGGTGTGAACAAGTTCAAGTGGCCTGCTAGCTGATCCTTCCTTCTCAGTAAAATTAGTTCTGGTTTGCTTACCAAATTGACATGATTTGCATATTGTATTGTCTAGAATTCTGATGTCAGGAAGATCATGAACCACCTGATATCTGCATGCTTTCCTTATCTGGGAGAAGCTAAGATGCCCCAATCTTCTGTGCCGTAGCTAGTGTTCATCATTCTTGCTTAGATAGCATTGTTGTTCTCCTTATTTGAATATGTATAAATTATTTGGAGTTCTTGTGCCTTTGATCATTGTTTTTCCAGTGTCAAGCTCACGAACAATACATCCATTTGATCTAAATATTACCTCAGTTCCTTGATCGCACATTTGACTAACACTCAATAGATTATGCTTTAAGCCATCAACATACATAACATTTCCAACTTTGACTTTCTTTCTCAACTAAGCAGAACCTTTACCTTTTATGAATGCAGGGGTGTCATTTCCAAATGAGACCTTCTTTTCTTTTTCTAAGGCACTATATGGCTGAAGTTTTTCTTTATCACCTGTCATATGTTTCAAGCATCCACTGTCAATGTACCATTGATTATCCTGTCCTTCCGCATATAAGGCTATCCCACATCTTTTTGGTTGTGGTTCTTTCTTTCTCCATGTTTTGGGAGTTAATGAAGCTTGCTCCTTCTGAGTTATTTGCCAAAACTTACTCCTGCATTTAGAATCTTCATGACCGAAGTTGTTACAAATAGAACATTCTATTTCATTTTCAAGAGCATAAAAGTTATTGTAGGTTCTTTTCATGATCCCAGTCATACTCCTTTGTTTATGAGCTTCCCTTGTCATGATGGTCTTATAGGCAACACATTGAGCAGCTTTATGACCAAATTTATAACAAGAGAAACATTGGCCATTGAAGAAATTCCTGTGATTATCAAATCTACCAACCATATGATTGTACTTTCCATTCATTCTTGAGCCAAATGGAGAATTATTTACCTGTGGTCGGTTGAAGCTTCTGTTCATTCTTGAAGTAGATCGCCCCCGATTTACTTGATAATATTTGATCCTTATTGAAGCAAATGGTCCCTGATTTACCTGGTGATCTGCATTATGCTTTTGTTTTCGATTGTCAACTTGTTCATTTTTCCTTGCTGCATCAAGATAAATTTTGGATGTGGATGGCTTCTACACTTGAGATGCTTCTTCGGAATATCCGAGCCCTGTCTTGATTAGAGGAGAATGCTGCACTTTGATAATCTCATCTAAAGTTTCATATCCTTTAGAAAATCTGATATTAAGGGCTTTTGTTTTCTCAATTTCTTTTCTAAGTCCCACAATTTCACATTCTAACTCTTCATTGTGTTTATCCTTTTCAGCAAGTTGGAATGTTAGAGTATCTATAATCATATTCTTTTCTTCTAAACAAACCTTAAGTTTAGAAATTTCTTCATATAGACCTTCTTCATTTATAGCATCCAAGAAATCATCATCTTCAAAAGACATCAAAAGTCTATCATTATTACCTTGTTCATCTTCATCACTGTTTGACAATCCATCACTGTCTTCATGCGTGTAATAGCTCTTCTTATTCTGTTTTCTGTTCCATCTAACAGGTTCCTTACTTTTGTCTAGTTTATCTTTATGAGGACATTTTGCAGCATAATGACTGACTCTTCCACAAGCAAAGCATTTGAAAGGCAGCTTACCTCTGAATCTACCAGTTCCCCGTTGAAGGTTCTTGACAAAATTTGATTCTTTCTCTTCTTCTGACATATGTCCCGACTCATAGTAATCTCCTTTTCCTGAAGCCTTGAATGCAGCTCCTCTCCTGTCTGATGGTCCTCCTTTTCTCATTTCGTAAGCAGTTAGAATTTCGTGTAGCTGTGACATGGTAAGGTTCTGTAGATTCTGCTTCTCTTCTATGGCAGAAACTTTTGAATCAAACTTGGGAGACAAAGATCTTAGAACTTTTTCAACCACAATAACTTCTTTTATTTCTTCACTCAAGTTTTTCACACAATTTACGATCTCATCTATACGTAGGAAGTAGCTAGCCACACTTTCATCATTATGCATTCAGAGACTTTCATATGGAATTCTAAGAGTTTGTAATTTTGCTCATTTTACCTGTTCATCTCCTTCATAGCTCAGAAAAATCTTGTCCCATATTTCTTTTGCGCTTTTGAGCTGCATAACCTTGACGAATTCAAATTGAGATAGACTTCCTAATAGAGTAATGAGAGCTTTTGAATTTGTTTCATACTGCTTCTTACCAGCTGCATCTGGAGGAGTTGTTGATGGAAATGTGTATCCTGTTTCCACAATATCCCAAACTTCTGTACCAAGAGATTGAAGATAGGCAATGATTCTTACCTTCCAATAGATGAAGTTGCTCCCATCAAAAATTGGTGGCTTGATAGATGCTTCCTTTTCGTAGTAGCTCATGATGATAGATCTTCCTTCAAGCAATCAAGCTTTTCCTGAAGGACCGGCTCTGATACCAATTGTTGGAAATAATACCGAGAGGGGGGGTGAATCAGTATTATTAAATTCTTTCCAATTTATATAAACATTTGCAGATCTGACTATTGAAACTTGCATATACCTTCCAGACTTATAATTTATATTATTCTTTAGATGTTGGTCATTAATCTGTATGTCAGAACCATATAATAATGAACAGGAACACAAAAAAATAATAGACAGTCACACCAAAGAACACAAGATGTAAGGTGGAAACCCAATGTGGGCGAAAACCACCTGCTGCAATATGTCTCTATCTTCTTTCAATTAGAAACTTCTTTTTACAATGATTCTTTACTGGTGCAGTCCTTTACCAGTACACAGCCTACAACCTGCAGAGAGCTACAACCCTCTCTCATTTTCCAACTTCTCCTAGAAGGGAGCTACAACCCCCTTAGCTCTTGTACTAGTTGAGATACTAGTACGTAGGTGCTAACCTACAGAAGGCTACAACCTTCTCTTTTCTTCCAGGGACCACGTTTCATAAATTTTCAAACTGGATCCATGAACATCAAACAGACATCAAGTATATGTGCATCAATCGATCTCCTTTCCACAAACAACTACTGAATCAACCAATAACTTCTCAGAATGCAGTAACCAGAAAACAACATCAATTTTGAACCCAGAACACTTGCAGCAATAGACAAAAGCAGCTAAAATATATTTCAAGAAAAGTCTACAACTTCACCAATAGAAACCTACGGATATCCGCACTTCTGCTGTGTCAAACTTGCGCACCTCCGCACCTAAGCTGTGTCTCGCCTGTGCACCTCCGCACTTGCACTCTATCTAGCTTGCGCACCTTCACAGCTGAGCTATCTATGGCCTGCGCATCTGCGCTATGTTTCGCCTGCAGACCTCTGAGTATAGACAATTTATCAGTCCTCAAATATACCCCTGACTGTCAGATTCATAGATATGATCATGCGCCAAAGAGATCTCGACCCATCAGTAGAACTGTCTTCTAATGCTCAGGTTTCTCCTTGATTCAGGTCCAGCTATAACTCACCAACAAATCAATAGTATTTCAAATCTTGTTTTCTTAAGATATTCAACACACTTGTGTTCAGCCAAATGATCTCCTTTCCTTTTTATAGCCTAGGCCTTACTCAAACCATGGTCCAAAACCATTGAGATCCAATATTAGGGACCCAAAACCTGGGTTCAATATTTTAGATGCAAAACCACAAACCAAAACCATAGGATCAAAAACGTCGGACTAAATACCAAGGAGAAAACATAAGATTTTCCTCGTGTGCATTTTTCTCTGCATGAAAGTACGTGCACTT